>RJWH01005649.1:0-71426 GCA_004363575.1 Solenodon paradoxus | reverse complement strand
GTTGGAAAACTAAGGTCTCGGGTGTGGAAGTCACTGCCACGAGTGTGCTTGGCACCTGAGAGCAAAGCCTCTCAAACCACAGCAAGTGACAGCCCGAGCTCCACACCACGCAGTACCCACAGTGCTCCCTTGGCCACTTCTCCTGCACCTCCCTGCTGAAAACCCACGCCAGGGCTAGAGCCCAAACTGCTGGGTCCCAAAGCTCAGAACTGGGTCTCAGCAGTGGCTGACGCTTCTAGACTCCGGGACGCACAGAGCCCAGGATTCAGCGTCCGCAGCCCTGGCCCTGCTTCCCTTGCCTCCCCTGCCCTCTCCTGCTGTGGGTCTGCTGCGGGGAGTCACAGCTCAGACCATCCCCTCCGCACCCCCACCCCAGGTTCACTCACCACCCTGCTTGTCCGCTTACATCAAGCAAGTTCCAGACACTTAGCCCTGAGCTGTGACTCCCCGCGGCACTGCCGCGCCAGTGTTGAACGAGGGTGTCTGGGAAGTTAGGGTCCTGAGCGCGGAGGAAAATATGCAGCATGAGGCGGCTGTGTCCTAGGAAATGCTGAGGCTTCTCGGGACTCAGGACTGGGATTCTGTCTGTGGCTCCGGTCACTATGTACATCTGGGGCAGGTTTCTAATCTGCCTGGGAGAGTGGGGGTGCCTGCATGCCACCCACATCTCTGATGCCGCGACACACTTTGCCGCGCTGAGAGCATCTCTGCAGGTTTCCGCGAATGCCGCGCTGTGCGCTCAGACCAGAGATATTGGGGACCGAAGCTTCTTTCTCTGTATCCACCCACCGTGGTCCGCAAGGCAGGAAATCAAAACTGCTGGGAGGATTTCAAAGGGGAAATTCAGAAGAGCTTCGGTCCCCCGTTGTACTTGCTAAAAGAGTGCTGCTTTGTTGTGCTAGGGAGCACGTAATCCTACGAGAGCAGGTATGATGCGAAAACGCCTTCAGTTGGTGTGCGGAGGTGACCACAGGAGAGACCTGGAGACCAGCTTAGGGAGCTTTTGAGAGTGAATACTATTGGATACCTGCCAAGTGCCAGGGAGAGACCTCCCAAATCGAGCCTAGGCAATTACAAAAATTGGGGAATCAGACTGGGCAGGCAGGAGCCTACAAAATCACCTCTGTGGTCCAAGAATCTCTTTAAGATCCTTACCTACTCCAGGGGCAAGCACATGGCGATACTGACAGCCAACCTCCAAACAAGATAAGGTCACCACTCCAAAGAGGAGTACAGTCTAGACGCTGAGAAGTTACTGGTCTGTAACACTAATGCCCAGAATTGACACAACTAGAAGAGTTCAGGTCACAAAGTTCCCTGCTCCCTCCTCCATCTCTTACTTCCCACCAGTCCTCTACCTGCCTAATCTAGATCCCTGATTGGGCCCAGAAATAAGAATGCTGTCCTTTAACCTGACCAGGCTCACTGAATGGGGGGAGGGGGGGGTGTCTAGGCCGACTTGGGGGATCCAGGAGTACTTGGAATCCTTGACCCTGCTCTACCAGAAGGTACAGCGAGGGATGGAGTGGGGTACACATTCAAATGTTACTAGAAGAGCAACATTTACCAAAAGGACAAACTGTCCCCAAGTTTCTATTCACTTGAAGGGTGTTTTTTATAGTCCCCACTATCTCCCCCCATCCCCTTCGATCATTGACCTCAGTGCAAATATGAGTGGGTGGTCTCGCTAGGTGCTCCAGCTTGCAGACGCAAGTGGGTGACGCTATCGCTTCAGGCGCGGGTTCCTTCCTCTCATTGGCTGCCAGGAGCGCCTGGACCACCCCAGACCCAGAGCGGCGGGAATAAGAGCAGCAGCTAGTGCTGGGAGGCATCAGACCACTGCTCAGCTCTTCTGTCGCTGCTGCTCCGCCTGCTGGGGCTGCTGCCAGTACCTCTGCTCCAAGCCACTTGCTGCTAAGTGAGACCTGAGATTCCTGCTTCGATGTGTGCTTTCTTCTCCTCCCTTTTCTCTCTCTCTCTGTCTGTCTGTCTGTCTTTCCATTACTCTACAGTCTTGGTTGATCTCCTTTCCTGTCTCAGAGTCTTGGTCCACTTCTGTCTGGGTCTCTTCATCACATATCTCCACGATTCATCTCAGGCTTCTGCCCAGGTAATACTGAAGAGTCTCTTCAGGGACTCCTGTTTGCAGACTTCAATGTTGTGCTGATCAAATCACCAGATGTGCAGTACCGCAGGCACTTCCAGCAGAGCTTTGCAGAACAAACTGCAGACCTTGGATCAAGGATCTCATCACATACTAGTGACCCCCCCACTCCCAGAAGTTGGTAGGAACTCGGTCAGCACAAGTGAATGACCAACAATTGGAGGGCAGGCAGTCATTAGCAAGCACAATAGTGAGTTCAGAGAATTTTTATTTAATTCCTGGTTCCAACTGAAGAGTCTGCTGAACTTGGTTCATACCTGGTGCTCTTTGCCAAAGTGTCTAAGTATTTGCTACTGTGGAGCAGTAGGTTTTTATACTTTCATTTCTCAGAGATTCCAACCATGGTGATGTTCCCCCTCAACTACCTTCCTTCAAACACACTGCCAGGTGTCAGCAAAATCCACACACAGGCTGCTATGGGTTATTTGGGGTAACAGAATAGTGACAGGGTGCTCTGAGAGTATTTACCTAGCCAGTAAGAATAAGTGGGGTGTGGCTTCAGGCTGTGGACTGAGTTGTACTCAGACAGTTGTCCCACTTGGATTGCTCCTCCAGCTTTGCTAAAGCATGAATTCTATACTTTCATAGGACCTTCCAGCATCCACTTCATGGTGAGGACATTCATGAAGGGAAATGACATGAAGGGACTGAAGCCAGAAAACCAGTAAGTTAAAGAGAGACAGGACCAGAGCAAAGGTTGGTGGGCTCACAGAACTCCACAGTTGTATGGGTGATGACCTCACTCTTCCCTTGAGAGAGGCATCATGGGCTTCTGGAAATTCCCCCCATTGCTGGTTCACAGCATCTTGGGCCTGGCCCAGGTGTGCATCATCCAGGTAGTCCCTATCAGGTAAGATAGCCCTACAGGATCCTGCCTCCTCATGCTCCTGGGATCAGAAAATTTCAATCTCTGAATTGTACAAACTGACGATAATAGGGAGCTGAAGGCTTGTGGAGGTGAAGTAATGGGGAAGGAGGCATGTATATTTTTCAGATATAAAGATGTTTTATTTAACATATAATTGACAACTGGTAAGGGTATGCAATATTCTTTTTTTAAATTATTATAAATTTCATAGGGCTCACTGAGTCTCAGATTTTTCTTTACTTTTTATCAAACTTTTCTATTATCATTTATCTAATTCAACCATGATCTGATAAAAGAATTATAGCCTATCTCCTACCTTTTGCCAATGAATATTTGGTAATTAAATCTGATAGGTGATGTTAATAGATTTCTAACAGAGTTCTCCTGAAAATCACATGTATTAAACCCTTTTCAGTTTCAGCACCATTTATGTGTCATTTAATTTTTTAATATTGGCTATATATTTTAAAAGGTTCACAAAATTTGATAATCTATAAACTTTCATAAGCCTGTATGATCTGCATTTAGTATAACGCTGCTTGGAGGTTAACACCAGTGCTTGGCTCTTGATTAATCAATGTCCTCAAAAGGAAATTGAACTCATGCTATGTCCACTGTGATTTAGGGCAGAATTATCCTCAGGGGAAGCCCTAAGAACCAATCCTGAGGCAAGGGGGCTGAGTGCAGCTCAAGACTTCAGTAAGTCTTCTTCTCCTCCCCAGGTCTGCCCTGGAGAACTGCCCAGACCCTGATACATTTGTTGAGGAGAAAACACAATTCCTACTGGTTGTACTGGTAAATCCTTTTGGACAGATAGAGGTCAGCGAACTGGAGGAGCAGGAAATAGAGGACTCCAGGTAAGGTCCCCCTCCACCCAACCCAGCAAGAATGCTGCTTCTCCCCCTATCATTCCCAGATAGGTACATCTCAAAAAGAAGAAGAGAACACAACTGGACAGAGGCCAGGAGATTGTCAGTGTTCACCCAAACTGGGGCCCACCTGTTCTCAGGCTTCCCTGACGACAGTGTTCAGGTGGAGAATGTGGTTCGATCACATGTAAAAAGATCTATTTCCAAAAGCACTTAGGGAAGGTGTGGAACTGCTGACCCTGAAAATTGGTCTTAGGACTGCTAATAGTGAAGTAAGTTCATACCTCATATATCTCAGGAGTTTAGAAACTTGGCTCCACCTTGTTAACTTTCCAATGACATTCTCACACACCTGCAAGTTACCTTCATTGCACATTGGCAAAGTGAAGGATATTTCAAGAGCTAGGCATGAATACAACTGGACAGGAAGCCAGCCGGTATCACTGCTAATCCCATCTACAGTCTGTCTGTTCCCTGGCTCCATGAAACAGTAGTTCAACAATAGCTGGAGTGACTGTGATGAGATGGCACAAAAAGTTCTACCCAAAGGCTGTTAGGAAATGAAACAGAAAAGAGTAGATTTCTTTCTGCATAGGAGATACTCTTTGTTAGAGTGGGATAAATTAGGTAACATACTTATGAAGGCAGAGACTGGACACCATTGGCTTTTCAAGAGGCTCTGGTAGTAGAAAAACATGGGCATTCCTGGTTGATCTTGTCATATTATTCTTTCATACTTGTGAAGAATAGTCATTATACCTTTGTAAGGTAGAGTCCAAGGCTTTGGGGTCAGGTAGAGCAGTTTCTGAGGTAAGGCTTTTAAAACCTCTTTAGAGGTAGAGGATCTGTGGAGATGTGCATGTTGTCATGGGGAAAAGGAGAGCACCCTTCATCAGTCCCACCTCTGTGAACCCTGAGCTTGGAGCATGCCAGTTTCTGGCCTGGACACAATACTTCCTGGGCCGAGGAAACAGATCACAAAGAAAGACAGAACAGCCCCATGAGTTCCCTGAGAATTTCATAGCACAGCTTCAGTCTTGTTTTCAGAATGTGCTTGTCACTGGAGGATTAAAAGACATTTCTAAAAAGACCTGAGTGTGGTGGTTATTCCTCTGTCCCATGTCCCGGGCTCCATGGATCCAAGGAAATGTCCTTAGAAGTGGCCTTAGTCTCCCAGTAGCTAGGAACAGGGCACAGTGGGTGGTCCCTGTGACCAAATTCAAGTAGCAAGAACAGGAGCAATACTGCACAGATAAGCATATCCTGGACTGAATGCTGCAAACTGTTCCTTTTCCAGGTAAGATCAGAATTTTCATTTTCTTAAGAAGGAAGACTTGGTGCCCATGAATAGGATGTGGCTTCTATATATTCCTTGAGTATAGATTGCGTATAATACCATAATCCTCTCTAGTCTTATAAGTTTTGGTTTATTTTTAGTTATTTATACAGGAAAGATTGGCTGTGTCCATGACCATTTGGGGATTTTCTGACACCCCTGGGAAATGTCTATGGGGGAAGAGTGCATGAAATCTTCCCTAATGGCTTGTGATTTTCTGCTGTGATAACTGAGTTTAGGAGAAACACTTCTGTTTAACTGGTGGCTCTCAGCACAGTCATTTTACCATGATGGTCCTGTGGACAGGCTCTTCTCCCCACGGCCAGCTCCAACTTTCTCACTGACAGTTCTCTGTTTCTCCATCCTACACATTAGCATCACTGCCCAGAAGAGCTCCTGTGACACTACCACCTGCATGACCCATGGAAATGGGTCTGAGCAGCAAAATGATGCTGGGAAGGCAATTGCCTTTGTACTGTCAGGTGGGAGGGTGGATGGCCTTCAGGGAAGGTGACTGCCTTTGTAATGTCAGATGGGAGGGTGGATGACCTTCAGGGGTTCGGCTCACACTCTAACCTTCCTTGGACCTACCCACATGTTGAAAAGGTCCACAGGGGAGGGTACTTAGCCAAGTATCTGGAGAAGGGAAAAGAGCTCCAAGAGTGGAAACCCCAGAATTTGGGTACATTTCTCTCTGCTTTTCCAGTGTCTCCTTGTGACAATGAAATAATCTGCCAGGAAATAATAGCTCTGTTCATTTAAAACACCTCCCTTATTTTTTAAAAGCAAAATTTGTTTGTTCCCCTATACTGGGTATACATGATACAGAATACTCTATAATATATATCATATATTGTAAAGTAAAAACATCCCTTTTCTCATTTTATTATTTCTTTAATTACTCTGCTTTATTGCTTTCATTATAACATTCAAATTATTATTACACACTTTTCATATTAAGAAAAGGAAACAGTGTTCCTAAGTTGAAGTAGACAATTTGGTATGCTTGTATATATTTGACAGAGGTTAGGTATTACTTCCATTGAAAACTAACTACTTCTGGTGCATAGAACTTTTTTACCATATGTGAGAAGTTTATATCATTTAAATTTTTAATTTATGGACTACCTATTGTCCGTGAATAATTCTATATTATTAATTGAATTTTATATGTTTAATCTCCAAATCAAATAACTCTAGTCTGGACAACTGAGAGTTGGCATATTTGTAAGAAAGCAAAAAGTAAATAAGCATCTAAATTGAAAAAAAATTAAAATGTAATAAAGCAACTCTCCCCTGAAGTCATGATTGTGATCTTTCTATCATTTGAGTTGAAAGGTAATGTGACTACCCTTTTGGAGAATATACTACAAGGTCCAGTACAGACCTGGGTATAAGTACTATGCTTGCCTTCTGGTACCTATATGACCATGGTGCTCTCCCTGGGCCAGATACTCTCTCTGAGAATGTCCCCATGTATAAGTTGAAAGCAACAATAATATCTACCTGTTAATATTAATATAAATAGTAACTGATTTCAACAGACTCACAATAACTAAATTCCACCTTTTTTTATCCTAGGTCATGTGAAACTGAACTCTACTTCCTTTCATTAAAAATGAAAGCAATTTAAAGCAAAAGATGCTTGGAAGATACACATATATGCATCTTTCTTGACATTGAAAACACTCCCTTTTGCTTGAAATAAACTGTAACTAAGTGCAGAATAAATTTATTGCAGCTCCCTGGTATGTTTAATTGTTTATATTTAATTCAGTAAGTATGACAGCATGTCTCATTAGCTTACATGGTAGCAAATCTGGAGTCCCCATCACCACATGGTGGTGGTGGGGATTCTGTTAAACCTGAGGAGGACATGAAATCACTGCTTTGTGAGTGTCTGCGGGTATGAGGATAAAGCTATACTGCCATAGAACTCTGTGTAAAAAAGTGTCGATTTTATATTTGTGACCATCATCAACATTAAAAATGTATTCTGAGAACACTTCAATGGAGTCTCCATTGCTAGTCACACGGGTCTGTCCAGGTATGTCTAAAGGCTCTTTGAACATTTAAAAAATGTGTTCTGAATACATGTATACCCAACAATATGGTTTCAGATTATGTAAGGTAATAACCACAGGAAGCAATATATGTCTACTTATCACAATATTGATCAAAAAAACCAAGATGTCCTATAAGGATTTGAAACACCACTCTTATATGTACTGATCTTCTTATGGACTTTCTTTTCTCTTCTACTGATATGTTTTTGTACAAGTAACAAATAACTAGCAGGGAAAAGACAGCCCTATTCTTTTCTTTTTCAAAACATTTTGACAATTATCACGCATTTATTCTTCCAGAAGGAAGTCAGGAAGTTTAAATGTCCCCTTGGTCGACCCAGCAATCCCACTTCTAGGCATATACCCCAAGAATACAATATACCCCAAGAATACAAAAACACTAATCAGAAAAATTATCTGCACCCCTGTGTTCACAGCAGCACAATTCACAGGAGCCAAGACATGGAAACAAACTAAATGCTCCTCAAAAGATAACTAGATAAAAAAAGATGCTCAATAGAATCCTATGCAATCATTAAAAAAAGTTGAAAGTGTGCCCTTTGTGACAACATGCATGAAACTGGAGGAGATTATACTAAGCAAAATAAGTCAGAAAAAAAAAAAGAAGTACAGAATGGTTTCACTTATATGTAGAGCATAAAGAAACAAAATAAAGGAACAGACAAATTCCAACAAAATTCACAGGAAGCAAGACTGTGGCTACCCAAGGGGAGGGAAGTGGGAGGGAAGGAAGGAGGGGACAAGATGGTGGTAAAGGGCACTATAACTCTGGTGTTGGGTGTCGTGTGAAATATATACACACTGAGGTGCAAATTCAATATTCTAAAATGCATACAGCAATGCCAATAAAAGAAATAATGGAAAAAAAGAAAAAGAAAAATCAGATCAAATTAAAAATAAATGAAAGTCCTGTTAGATTTTGATGTGCATTGGGTTTTTGCAGGCAGGCAATTATAAAAATCTTATTCCTGCTTCTGTTTTTTTATAGTAGCAAGTAGAAGTTTTTTACATATACTCTATGTTCATATATATGAATAATCTTCCTTCTTATTGTGTATTAAATAATTTTTGAATCATAAATGGATATGAAGTTTTATAAAAATAACTTTTCTTCTTTCCTTACTTATCAATATGAGTAATATATTTCCCAAAGTGGAAACTAACATTAACATAGTATTTTTGAGTGCTTAGTATGTGGTACACATTTTAACGAGTATTTTACAGATATTTATCTTTTGTTCTTTACAAAACTATGTAAGGGAGATAATATAAAAAGTCCTGTTTTATGGATAAGGAAATTGAGACACAGAGAAACTAAATAAAATGGTCAACCCTTAAGCTTATTAGATCCATTTCAACATACAAACCTGAACCTCGTCTACCTGACTCTAGAATCTGCTTTCTTAAATGACTGTGCAAACGTTTCTGCCTTTTACTGGCTTAACTTAAAACTTTTCAGCTTTATGATGGTAAGTCTTCCAAGTACACATAAGGTAGGGTAGGCTATTATGATGTTTGGCAGGTTAGATGTTAAAATGCACTCTGACTTAACAATATTTTCAGTTTACAGTGGTTTTTCTGAACATAATCCCATCAAAAACTGAGAATGATCTGTACTGCATCTTGAAAAACTCTATTTGGTCAAAAAATATGTATGAAACTATACAACTGAAGTAAATTTGGTTGTGATTTCTAAAATTTAAATTTAAAGATCTTTGAGTGCATTAGAACCATTGTATATTTTTATTATAGTCTTTACTCATCATACTTAAGGTTATATCCCCTGTATATTCCCATTTCCTCTTTCAACTTACCAAAAATTCCCATTTTATTGACTATTTCAAAGAGCAAGCTTTAATGTTAGCAATGCTAATATCTTTTTGGTTTTTAATTCACTAATTTCTTCCCTGCCCATTTAATTTCCTTATCCCAGATGATGGTTGAAAAGTTTGTTCAGATGGTCTCTTTCTGGATTTCTGAATTCAACGTAGTTGCCTACATATTATTTTTTTCTTGATTATTATATTTACTCAATTCTCCCACCTCCACCAATTACACTGACTATATGTACCATTTTAAACATGACAGTTTCATTTTTTTATTTTCTGACTATCCCATCATTTTAATATAAATGTCAGTTTTGTGCCATTTTTAATAAGCCAAGGTCATCTTTAATACAGAGCAAAAGGGGCAGCTGAACAACCCCAGGTCCAGTCTGTCGAGGGGGTCCTGCATTAAAGACAGGCTTTGCTGGCACTGACTGCAGTGGGCTGTCACTCTTACTGCTGTTCCTGGCCCCTGTGAGGAAACAGGAGCCAGAATCAGGGGAAGATTCCCCCCACAACCCTGCCCTGCAGTTTTCTTCAAAGGAAGCAGAACACCACAGTGTGGCTGAGCTGCAGGTAAGTATTAGTGGGGTATTTCTGGCACTCTGGGGGTTATCTCTGGTACTCTGGGAGCTATTGGGGATTTCTGGCACTGGGATGAATAAAGCAGTATGTGTTTTAGGCAGGACATTTAGAGCAGGGCTTATAGGAGCTTAAATTTGGTTTTCACTTAAGGTATCAAAATTCCTTTCACAAGTTGTTACTATGTGATGGCTGATTGGCATCACATAGTACTTACCTGTTGCTTATCAAGCAGCTCTGCTCCTGCTAGATTTGCTCTACATCCTCCCCTCCCCTTAGCTGCCAGCTTATAAGCCTGTCCCATTTTTGCCATCTCAGTGACTCATTTTTGTCTCAAAGAAATATAGTCAAGCTGCCACTGATCCAAGCTTTCTCTGGACTATGACAACCTTGCAACTGATCTCCTTGTTCTACCCTTATATATAATTTTAGAGTGACCCTTTTAAAACATAAGTCACACTGTGTCTATCCACTTCCCAAAACCTTCCACAGGTTCCCTATACCCTCAGAGTCAAAGTCAAAGTCCTTAAGGTAGCCTAGGAGGTACACTGTGATCTGAACCTGTAACATTTATCTAATCTCCCTTCCTGCCAAAAAATCTATTACTTGCTTCACTCTTAGCTTTCTCGGGTACTCTGTACTTACAATTTTCTCTTTCTAAGATTTTATTCCCTCAAAGACTACATAACTGACTTTCTTCAGAATTCTGCTGAAATGCCATCTTCCCAGTAAAGCCTTTCCTGACCACTTATCAAAGTAACATTCCTCTCTGGTTACTCTCGATCCACTTATCCATCTTTATTTTATCTAAAAATCATCACTATCTGAAATGTTCTATATTTGTTATTGCTGTCTATATTCCTCCACTAGCATGTAACTCTAAGAAGAAAGTTATATAAATATCTGTGACTATAGCCCCGGAGTCCAGAAAAATTCTTAGAACATGATAGGCCTGAAATATACTTTCTGAGTTATAAATAAATCATGAAATCTTCTAAGACTCTGGTTTGACCTCTATATTCATCTTTAATGACATGTAATATATTGAGATGTAAAAATCTCATTCTTCAAATAGCTTCAGATTTTTGTTTTGCTTTCTACTTTGACTCAAAAGTTAGAAAGAGCATTTCTAAATTTAAAATAGGTTTTGCTTTTGTTTTTTTAAGAAGCACTTTATTTACTTTATTTAGTTGTTCATCTTGGTTGTTCTCCTTGGCCCTGGATCTTGAACCCCGGTCCTTGGAATGTATGTGGAATATGCCATAGTGGACTTATCCACTAGGTCACCTTTAGGCATGCCTAAATTAGCTTTTCATAATTATACTTCAGTTATTTAGTTACAGTTACAGTCAGTTTTTACACTGAGGATTGACAAAGTGATCTCTATAACACATTTTACTTGAGAAAACTACTGAGAATTTCTACAAGGTTTATAATGTGACCCTTTTCTATAAAAATACCAGAGATACCAGAAAAAAAATTCCCTGAGGTAAAAATATGCCCATCTCTATCTATCTATACACATATATATGGATATGAAATAAAAAATTATATATACATGTATATATAATCTTATCATGTCCTGGATCTTATAAAGACTGTTTCAAAGTTTTCATAGACTATTATTTCCCTATATTAAAAACTTTTAAGCTTACAGATTTTTAATTTTTTCTTACCTTCAAAATTTTAGTTACTATAGTGTAAATTATATATTTTACACTATATTTCAATGAGTTTACCAAGAGAGTTTACCACACAACCATTGTAACAATTATCACCAAGAGAGTTGTAGGATACTTCCTTCATCCCAGAAAGTTCCTCGTGCCACTAATAACCAATATCCCCCAAACCCTTGTCTCACACAATCACTGATGTGATTCTATCACTATGGATTAATTTTTCCATAGATAGACAAAAAGTACTTTCTTACATGTAGATTCTTTCACTCAGTATGATGTTTGGGAGATTTGTATTATTTTATATATCATATGGGGGTTAATTAGGTATTAATTCAAAATGATTAGGGGTAAGTATTCCAAAATTCATTAAATAGAAAGATGAATATTTACAGTTTTGATTATTATATATGAAACTTATGAACATTCATGTAAAAGTGTGTCTATAAGCAGTTGAAGTAATTTATCTTGGAAAAATAGCTAGACATTATATAGCAAATAATTCTATATAACTAAATTGACTATATAAGTTTACAAATAGCTGCGCCATTTTACATTCCCCGCATAAATTTATGATCATCCATCTCATTCCACACATTCTTGACAATGCTTGATATTTTAAGTCCTTTTAATTTTAGACAGTCTTATCATATTACAGCAGCACCTCATTATAGATTTAAATTTTTATTTCCAAAATTAGTATAATTAAATATTTTCTAAGATGTTTGTTGATCATTTTTCACTATTCCACTATTCCATCCATTTTTAACAGGGAGTATTATATTTTGCAGTTATAAGTGATCTTAATGTATTCTAGATAAAAAGCCTGCATGATTGGGGTGCTATTTCACTTACCCGCTTATATTTCACTAGCTCTTCAATCATTTCTTCTGTACAAAGTCAGATTCCATGCCATGAGGCCACACAGCCAATGGAAGGGTCCAGGATTAAGGAATGGAGATCTCTGGCCAATAGCCAGCAAGGATGGAGACCTGTCAACAACCAAATGAATGAATTTAGAAGTGGATTCTCCATCCCCTTTTGAGCTTATAGATGAAAGCAAACCCAGCTGAGAAATAGACAGTAACCTCATGAGACACCCAAGGCCAGAATGAACAGTTGAACCTCTCTCAGATCACAGACTCTCAGAAACTGGGTGGTATAATAAACATTTATTATTCTGACTGTTAAGTTTTGAGATAATTTGTTATATACCAATTGTTAACAAATATGCATCCAGTTTATGAAAACTCTACTCAATTCCAATTTTTAGAAAGCTATAGGAATACCAAAATATGTAGTCCAAATATTAACAGACCAAAGAGAGAATTTGACAACACAGTAATAGTAGACTTTGACACTCTAATTACATCAGTGAATAGATCTTCCAGACAGAAAAATCAATAAGGAAATATGAGCCTTAAATAACACATTAGACCAGATGAACTTAATAATATATACAGAACAGTTCATTTCCAAAGTAGTAAAATACACATCCTTCTCAATTGCACATGGTCCATTCTCAAGGATTGAGTATATATTAATACACAAAACATCTCAATAAATTTAAGAAGACTGAAATCATATTAAACCTCTATTTTAACCACCATGGTTTAAAGCTAGAAATCAATCACAAGAAGAAATCTGAAAATGTCACAAATATGAGGAGATGAAACTATGTACTACTGTAACAATGACAGAAGCAACAACCACATCAAAGGATAAATCGTGAAATACCTGGAGACAAATAAAATTGAAAACAAAAATATTTAGGGTGCAGCAAAAGTGGTACTAAGAGAGAAGCATCTAGCAATATGGGCTAATTTCAAAAAACAAGAAAATCTCAAATAAATTTACATCTATAGGAATTGGAAAATAAAAAATGAAGTCTCAAGTCAGTAGAGGAATGAAATAAAAATCAGAGTAAAAATGAATTAAATAAAGATCAAAAAGACAACACAAAAGATCAATGAAAGTAAAAGCTGGTTTTTGATAAAAATAAACCAAAGTTCAGAAAGCATAATCAGTGGAATTGGCTAGATATACAGATATATGAGTTATAATTGGAAGCCACAGTTCTCAGAAGGAAGGAATGTAAAGCCTAGGTCAGATTAGGTGCAATGCCACAAGCTTCGTCCACTCCAAACTAAATTATGCCCTTCTGTTTCTCATTATTGAGTGTTTTAACAGCACCCTCTTTGTCTCTAAGTTCTCAATACTCTCTATCCTATAGCTACTCTTTCACATCATCCTTTTCTTTCTTAGAATTCAAGTGGTTATTAAGATGTTAAAAAGTGTTTTTCATTGCTATGGAGATAATAAATTACAATTGATTCATGAACAACACAGTTTGAACTTTGCAGGTCCGCTTATACTAGTGTTGGAAGTAGAGAGTAGAGCAAGGACGAAGTGGGAGTTGGTAGAACACCAAAGAACTCCACACCCAGAGCACCTGGTGAAGACTACCATTGGAAAACAAGGGGGCAGTGCTCCTGTAATTGTTCACCAGCTAAAACCAGATAGATACAGTTATGTAGTTAGAAAACAAAAGGCCCTATAAGCAAATGCAATGTGACTATAAACTTGCTTGCATAAGCTGCTTGAAGCAATGCTGTGTATGAATTCAATAAACAGGTGGAAGGCAGAGTATTCAGGGTTCTCAGTCCACAAGACTGATGCTCCCCTGATCCCACCTCACTCTCATCTCAACCTCTGAGTTTCTCAATCTCCAGTGGTGTCCCTCTCCTCAGCCCTGTTTCCGAGAATGAATCCTGGCATACTAGGATTTTTTTCTACCTGCAGGTTAGCACCCCCAATCCCCATGTTGGTTAAGATCCAGCTGTACTGCTTTTCAGAGAAAGCATAAAAAAAAAAACGATGTTACATAATATATCTTTTTTTTAATATTGAGGTAATTTTGATTTACAAAATAATGTAAGTCCATATATGCAAGTTCACCATTCATCAAATATATGACAACTTACCACATCCACACCAAATTGCCAAAAGTCTTCCACCACTGTCAATTGGATGCCCAACATCACTTGTTCCCTCAGCCTATCCCACTGGTAACCTCAGTTCTATTGTCAGTGTTCAAGAGTGGTTTTTATTTTGTCTGACCACTTGGTTTGTTTCTTCATATTCCATATATTCATATACGAGTGAGCTCATTCTGTATTTGTCTTTCTCCTCCACACTTATTTCACTTAGTATATACTCCCCTGTAGTCTCATCCTGGTTATCGCAAATGACAGGATTTCATCTTTTAAAGGTTGTGTAATATCATATATCTTCTTTATCCATTCATTTGATGACGAGCACTTAGGTAGTTTCCAGATCTTAACTACTGTAAATAATTCTGCAATAAACATAGGGGTCCATATATCTCTGTGAACTCATGTTTTGGGGGCTTTTTTGGACAAATACTCAGAAGTAGGATGAGAGACTCAAATGGAATTTACATTGTTAATTTATTGAAGATTCTCCATACTGCTTTCCATAATGCTTACACCAATTTACACTCCCACAATGTAAAAATGTTTCCTTTTCTCTGCATCCTTGCCAACATTTGCTTTTTCCAGTCTTTTGGATAATAGTCATTCCCACAGGTGTGAGGTAAAAAACTCATTGTTGTTTTGATTTGCATTTCCCTAATAACAAGCAAGGAAGAACATCGTTTCAGCACATTACTTCTTTTTTGCCTTTAAGATATTCATGGTGGGAAGAAACTGTTAAGGTCATGAAAACCAACTGATATGCCTGAATCTCCTCTAAGATTCTTCAAGCTGTCCTGCAGTTTACTTTTAAATTAAGAGGTGACTATTCCCTGGGGTAGCTCAGATTATATTTAGATCATTCTATTGCTTAGAAAATTCCTTTAATAATGATCAGTATTCCTTTTCATTGCTCTTCTTTATCTGGTTCCCAAGAGATTCATTTTTGGGCAGACTCTCAAAAGAGAATTGGCAGTGGCTAAGATACCAGAAGCGGAGACTGTATTAATTGCTGAGATTTAAAACAAATCAGCTTTTTTTTTTACTATGAAGTCTCTAGTTAGATTTGGTTTTATATGTGCTATCTTAGAGGTATGAGTCCTTTGAGACAATTAAGCTATTCATTCTCAAGAATGATCTCCAGCAAGGAGAAGACGCATCAATTGATTAGATCCACAGCTATTTCTCCTCTTGAAGAAACTTTCTGCATATTCCTACAGCAACTGTTGTGTATAAGTTACTGGTAGAGCTAGCAAATGTCTTTACCTTGTTTCTGAGCCAAGCACTATAAATCTGGGTCTAATCTCACTTTAGGCTTGCCAAGACAATGAAAAAAAGTGATTTCCACAAAAAAGGAGATAGTTTTGAGACTTCCTAGAGAGCAAGGCTCATCTGAAGCTGATAGGAGTGGTTTCTTACCGACCTAAATGTAGTTAACCATGACCTGGTCCTATACAAACCATTAATATAGTTCACAAAGCTATATATGATGTAGCACCTGATATTGTTTCAGTCATAATTTTCACCCTGTTCTCTCTCTCACTCTGAACTTCAGTTACACTGGCATTCTTTCTGTTTGTCAGAATCTGTGAGTTCTACCTAACACAAGGTCTTTCCACGCAAATCTTCTGTGTTCCAGAACCCCCATATAGTCTCTATTTCCAGCTAACTTACCTTGTAGATCTCAGTTGAGCATTGCTTCCTCAAAGAAGCCTTCCCAGACAATGATCCCTAATCAAAGGTATCTTCTCTTATTTAAGAATAAAATCAAATCATACACCTTTCCTTAACTCACCATTTTAGTTTTATCTTATCTATTTATTAGTGTGAGTGTCTGATAAATACTTACTTCTCCTTAGACAGAACTTCTATCCACGTAGAAACTGCACCATGTTTCTCTCCATTGTAACACTTTTAGAATCAAGTAGAGTAGGTGCTCAAAGTGTTTGTGACATGAGACAGATCATTGAAACTAGATCTAATCAATTGTTTCTTCTCTGAAAAAAGGAGTTTTTGATCTTTTTATCCAGATAGACAAAGTTCCTGACTATCCTGTTAAGTATGGTATGAGTTTTAAAACTGAATGGGAAATGAGCTTATAAGGTAGCAGTTTGGGTGTTCCGCATGTCCTGTAAGACAGACAGATTCCTTCCAAATTATCACTGAGGAGGACCATCTTTGCTGGAGAGCTGCCTCCTTAATCACATATGAATGAATTTCTGGAAATGCCAGAATATCCAGGGGCTAGGGCTGAGGGTATAGAAAGAATAATAGGTCATGCTAACTTAGCAGGATCACTAAAGCTATTCATCCTACAACCTCTTAAAGGCTAGGAACAGGGCACAATCCAACAATGCGAAGATAATTCCACAGAACCCTAAGGAAACCATAAAGTTGTGTCACATACATGAGACCTGGGGAAATGCCAAGGAATACACTGACATGTTTATAAGGTAAGTAGTAAACCTGTGAGGTAATGTTGAGCTCAGTTTGATTCCCAAAAGTAATCAAATAATTTACCCTTACCCAAACCCAAATGTTAAATCTCTAATCCCCTAATCCCACAAGTGTGATAGCCGTTAGAGATGAGGTCTTTGGGAAATTACAGGGTTTATATAAGGTCATGAGGATGAGGCCTTCAGAATGGAATCAGAACCCTCTTATAAAGAGACACCCTCCCCTCCTTCCTTGCTCCATCCCTCCACCCCTCTCTGCACCATGCGGGCGCACAATGAGAAGGTAATAAAGTGGTGAAGGGAAAATACATGATCTCTACTCTCATTAGTTGATGAATAGAGAAGATTAATATCATCCATTAACATAAAATATGAGTAACAGGAATGTACAATGCCGCATAGGTATACATAATAAATGTACACTAGCTAGCTCGCTACAGAAGCTAGGGAATGAGTTCCTTTAAGAATAAACTTTAATTAGAGACTTGAAGACTGAAGGCAGTGGCAGACGTTTGAAGGAGATTAAGGGGCATTCAGGCAACGAGACCAGGGAAACAGTCATGGTAACAGCGGTATGAGGGAGTCTACTCATACCAGTTCAAGCAAACAATCTTTATCATCTCTTTCCGACTCTGTGTTCAGTGTCATCACATTGGTAGTTTGAAAGCAAAGAATTTGGGAGAATTTAGACAGCGAAAATTTTGTGATGGCTACAAATTACACCTTTTTCTTTCCAGTGAGTTACCAGTTACTAAATATTTACCACACACAGCTGTAAAGCATGTCTGCAAAACAAGGATATAGTATAATTGGAGACAGAAAGCAAAATAAAGTGGAAAGAGAAAAGATAGATGCTTAGAGATGGTACTTTACATTCAGTATTTTAAAAAACATACTCAATTTTTTCAATTAAGGGTAAGAATCACTGGGTATGATTTACAGAGCTTGTCAGCAATGGCACAAAGTTGATATTTATATTTAGCCCAAAGTGAGGGAGAGGATTCTGTGAAGACAGTGGAGGAGAACGCACCAGGAATCATTTCCCCACCTAGACAACAATTATACTTGCAGAATCATTCTGATACAACTGTTTTGAAACTCTGGAGTCTTTGAGGACTTCCAATATCCAGAAGACTTAGTCATTAAATTGCAGTTAATGTTGGTCCACTTCAGCTAGTACCACATTAGCAGTTACCCATTATCCCTTTTACCAGCTCCCCCGCCCCATTAACCTCATGTCTACTGTGCAGATATTCTGGAGCCAGAGTGGTGTAAAAGGACCCTTTTCTCCAAATAGCAGGGGTATATGCCCTGACTGCTACTTCTGATCATACATAGGCAGGAAACCACTGTTGCTACAGCTTCCCAGCTGTTTCAAGTCACTATCCCTTTTACCTTAAGTTAATTTCAATGGATTTAAGGGGCCAGCAAGTTTTTTTGCATCAATTAATTTTTCTCTCTCTCCCCTTCTAGAAGCCATATGTTCAAAACCAGGATTTTTTTAAAAAATTTAAACTAAGTATAAGGTGAAAGACCTAAGACCTTAAATTTATATCTAAGATTGCTCCTTGGCATAATAATAAAAATAAAAGCAATTAACAAAAATATGCTATGGTAAATGGGGTGAATATGATTTCCAAATTTTCCATTGTATTAGATTCAAATGCCTAGTTTTAACCAAAAAAAAAAAAAAAAAAAATCATGAGGCCTAAAAAGAAATGGGAGTTATTGACCAAAGAGAAAAATAATAGAAACTCTCCCTGGAACAGACCTGGTTGCAGATCTACTAGATAAACACTTTTTTTAAACTGTCTTAAAATGCTCAAAAAACTAAAGGAAGAGATGAAGAAAATTATTTAAAAATGCAATGGAAATATCAGTAGAGATTAAAAACATTAAAAAAAAAATCCAGAAGCTGAAAAAATATAATTGAAATGAAAAATTAACCAAAGGGATTAAAGGCATTTGAGCATGCAGAAAAAAAATAAGCAAACTTGAAGATATGAAATGAGTAACAGAAAGTAAAAGACTAAAGAAAACCATGGAACCTGTGGGAATCAGACCAACTCATGCATTATGGAAATTCCAGAAGGACAAGAAAGAGAGAAAATAGTAGAGAGATTATTTGAATAAATAATAGCTGAAAACTTACCAAATTTTATGAAAAACATCCAACACAGCCAAGAAACTCGATGAACTTCAATTAATATGAATTCAAGAGACCCACAGCAAGACACATACTAATCAAATTTTCTGATGCCAAAGACAAAGCACCTTTAAGACAGCAAGAGAGAAGTTACTTGTCACATAAAAAAACAATCTTCAAAAAGAATATATTTCCCATCAAAGACTTTGGAGAACAGAAGACAATGGAATAATAAATAATACCAAAACATCTTTTAAAAAAAACTTCTAGGCAAGAATCTGATACCCAGAAAAAGTATCCTTCAAAAGAGAAATTAAGACATACTCAGATAAACAAAGCTAAGATAGTTCAATACCACTAGTCCTATCCTGCAAGAAATGCTCAAGGGAGTCCTACAGGGTGAAATGAAAGAACACTAGACTATACTCTGTACCAAATGAAGATATAAAGATCTCAACAATCATATAAACATCAGCTTAAAAGAGCTAGTATAAAAATGTTTTTTTAAGTAAATTTGCAGGCAGGAATGAAGGCAGTAGTAAACAAGCCAGCAGGAAGATAGAGGAGGAAGAACCAATTTATTTATTTTTTATGGGGTTGTTCACATTGGTTGTTTCCCCTGAGAGCCTAGGACTCAAACCCAGGACCTACATCCTTTGGAGGTGGTTGCCCTATCCACTTACTCCACCAGGGCACACCAAAAGCTAGTGAAAAATTAACAATAGATCGTCATCCTATATTTAATTTCTATAGAAATATAATATATTTAATTTTAAAAATTAGACAAAGAGGGGCTATCTGTGGTAAACATAACTAATAGCCAGGACTATAAGGAATATAAAATATAAAAACTTGGGTACACATAAAATGTGTTTATCAGTCAGGGTTCTCCAGAGAAACAGAAAAATGGAAGCAGTAAGAGATTATATAAATAAATAAATATATACATATTATATTTACATATTTATAGAGTATAAAAACAATAAATACATGTATAAAATGTATTTACTTTTTTATTTCAAGTAATAGTTTCACATTATGTGTGGGACAAGTCATCTCTCTGAAGTTTTTCACAAATCTTTCCCCTTCTTTTTAAATCCCAAGGCCATTACTTTAGCTCTAGATGTATTTATTGCTGTGAAGCACATTACCAAATCCATATTCTTTATCAGCTTATTCACTCACATAGGACATACCTATATTACATTTGTTTATAATCTCACATTTTTCATGGGTCAGAAGCTAGGTTTTGCTTGGCTGCATCCTCTGCTCAGGATTTGACGAGGCTGTACTCCAGGCCTGTAGTCTGATCTGAGAGTCAGTTTCCTCCTCTAAGCTCATGTGGTTATTAGAAGAATTAACTTCCCCAAATCAACAGAACTCAAGGTGGTTTGAGTCTTCAAGACCAGCAGAGAAATACCTCTCTTCAGAAATGATCCAGTTTTTCTCCTCTAAACATTTTCACCTAATTAAGTCAAAATCAGCCATGATGATATCACTTTCAATTAACACAAAATTATCAGTGAATATTGATGCATCTGTATTTAATTACATATGCAAAATCCCTTAACTTTGTCATATAAGGAAACCTAATCACAGCAGTGACGTTCATTATATTCACAGGTTCTGTCTCTGGTCTAGTGGAAGGGATTATGCAGCAGTGTACCTAAGGAAGGGAAATTGGAGGGTATTTAAATTCCCCCTAGCAGAGTCCACTATCTGATTTTCAATGATGCATGTCCTGCAGATAAGCGAAATAAATTCACTGTCTTCCAAGATTCCCAAGATTCTCATTCCATAAGATCAATGTCAAAAATTTCCTCTACATCATTTTCCAAAGTAGATTAGGTTCCTGGATGTAATCCTTTAAATTCAGCTCCCCTGGAAATTACTCTCCATCTTTTGGAACTGTGAAACTAAAGAAACAGCCATTCAACAATTATGACAGGACAGGCATAACATAACAACTTAGACATTGCAGTCAAATGGGCAAGAAATGGAAGGAAAAAAGGAGTATTTGGTCCATAGTAATTCTAAAATCTACTAGGTAAATGACGCTTGATAAAGATTCAAGTCCTGAAAACAACCTCCTCTGCCCCTCAACCCTGCTATCTGAATCCTACTCCATGTCTTACAAAAGCTAATACATGTTTAAAACTGTGATATAATTAGCTTGCTTCTAACCAGTAGAATCAGTGGATCTAAGAACCTCATTTAATTTTCTTATACTGCTTAGTCCAAGTTGGTAGTTTTTCTGCTGAAACAATTTTTTTCAAGAACTTCGTAGGTCTTCAAAGAATTTCAGTGATTTACTCCATTAAAGAAATACACACAAATCTTTTCAAATTAATTTTTTCTATATCCCTAGACCCAGGTGAAAGAGCAGAGGGACAATGTCCTTAAGTTTACTGAAGACCTTCTTACTTGATTAAAAGGATCCATGAGGCACACCCAAAATAACTTGAAAGGATATTTAGTGATTATACTCTGATATTTTGATCTTTTTAAAAAATTTAGCAAAACAACGTGTATAAACACAGCTTTTTATTTAGAGCATGTTGTTATAAGAGTTATTGTCTTAATTTTAGTGACAGATTTTTTTACAATCGGTAACCTCTTTTGTTAAAGACCATAAAGAGGCAAGGATTTCCCTTCCCTATTTTCTAATAATACATTCCTCACTTACTTTCTAATTTTCATCAGCAGAGTCCTTAAAGTCTACATTTCTACTAAAGCCTGTTCAAGGTCATTTGAACTTGTCATGCATGCTTTTCACAAACTCTTCCAGCCACTGTCTATTTTCTGGTTCCACAATTGCTTTTATACTTTTAGGTATTTGTTACAGTATGATTCTATTCTCAGGTATTAAAATCTGTGTTTATTATCTGTTGTGGCATAACAAGTAGTACAAATTTAGCTAAAAATTTTGTTAAAAAAAATACAGTTCCACAACTATTGCCTTAGTTCCAGTCCTTATTCATTTCTTGCCTACATTTTTGCAATAAACTCCTCCTGGGTTCTTGCTGTGTTTGCCTTTCTCCCATTTAATCTACCTTCTTCATTTAAATAAGAAAGATATGATCATATTGCCCCTCTACTCAAAAAACTTCTTGAATTCCTATTGTCTCGGACATAGCATAAAAGATTTCTCATAAGGTGGTTCCAACCTATTTTTCAACTTCTCTTTATCCATTTTTCTGATATGACTAACACTGACCATACTCTAAATGTATAGTTCATAGCTCTATGTCTTTATTTGCATTATATCCTCTGCCTGTCCTTTCCACCCATCTATTAAGTCTTCTGTCTTTCCTTACCCAATGCATGTCACCCTCTCTGATACTTTCAATGACACATTCACCCTTCACTCAACTAGGTAGAACTGTCCCTTCCTTTGTGTTCTACAACCTCACCTCTCAAAGTGTGATTCAGGCATTTGCAACCATTGGTGACTTCTGTACATATTATGTTAAAATACAGATCATAATTCAGTAGGTCTGGGCTAGGATCAGAGATTCTACAATTTTACAAAGTCCCTGATGATGCCAGTGCAGTTGGTTTGAAGACTACACTTTGAGCAGCAAGATTTACAGCATTTTGATTATTGCTCTGAACATATAGTATTCTCTATCTTCTTTCTTATTTCTAAATATCTTAAAGGCAGGAGTTATCTCATTTTTCTTCGTTGTCTTGAATGCCTTATACAGCATTCAGTACTTGGAGGATGATAATAATGTAATGCCTATATTTTATGTAAGACAGTGAAGCACAGGTACCTTATACAAGCTGTTAGAATTAAGTGCAACTGTTTGAGACTACACAGTGAAGAGAATTTAGGGAATTGTGGAACTTAGGGAACTTAGGAATTGAGCCAGAGGAGATGAGTTCAGGGATTGAAAAGCATTGAAAAGCAATCATCACTGATCTAAAGTCAATCCCTTAGAAGAAACCACTGACCAAGAAGTATCTTTATTTTTCATCTTTGTATCCCTGTTTAATCCCTTTTGCACCAGAGAAAAAGACTCAGTGACTGACTTACATAACTCATCTTTAATATCTAACACTAACAATTATCTCTTTTCCTTAATTTTTGTATTGCAATAAAGTTCACATAACATAAATTAACAATTTCAATCATTTTAAGTGTATAATTAATGGTATTAAATATATTTATAACCTTCACTACTATCTAACTCTTCTCATCTTGCAAACCAAAACACTTTGTACCAGCAAATACTAGCTCTCCATCCCCATCCTCAGAGCCCCTGGCCAACCTCCTGAGGACTGGCTGCTTTTCCTTCAAGAATTATAAAAAAGAACTGAATTCGCAGACTGTATAGAAGTAAGTGTCATTTGAAGTGATTGTCATTTTGTATAAGCAGAATTTTTGGTTTGTCTTTTCTGTGAGCATCTATTTCCAAAGTATAAAGACAGTGGAACAATAAGATTATATTTCTACATAAGTCCTATAAAGAAACTTCCACAACTTTACAGACGTCAGGAGAGAACAACAGAAAACAGAAGATAGCCTCCAACCCCTTCTAAAAACTACAGTATTTGAACAACTTTTATCAACTTGAGACTTTGTCAGAACTGAGAAACAACTCCAAGATAAATGGAGACTACTAGGGGTGTTTCACAACTAAGAAAAATATCAAACACCATCAGAGAGCTGAAAGAGTTAATAAGTTTGGTGGTTTTGAACTTAAATCTAAGGAAGAGTCAGACTCAATGTCTACTACTCAGTGCATAGCACCTTTACAGTTCTGATCTTTTCTCCTTTTCCACTGCCCCTCTTGCATCTGTAGGAGTATGGGGTGTGGAGGAATCTTTCCACACCCCTCTGGGTTCTTCTAGACAGGCAAATAAACAAACATCAGACAGAATGACAAGGGACAAAGTACAACAGGAAGTGTAATAATAACCTCCAGCATATGAGGGAGAAAACCAGTAAAACCAAAGTAACTCACCACTCTGGTTTCAGTCACCACCTTAAGCTAAGATGCAGGATATTAGGGTGGTAGGAAAGAAGATCAACCACAGAAAGTCACCAGAAAAGGCACAGAAAGCAAGAGTATGGTGGTTATGCAGATTTAAGTTCTGCCTTCTCTGCTAAAGTAAAGAGATATAGTCTTCCAGAGGTAGTATGAGAGACACCTTTACAAAGAAATTTTCCTTTCTTTTTTCATTATGTAAATATCCCATAGAAAAGGCTAACCTCCACCTAGTCTTCAGAGTCCCTCCTATGAAATAATTCTGATGCCAAAGAGACATAATTTGCGGGTGGCAGATTTTTGCTCTCCTATACACCCAATAACACAGTTTAGCCCTATTTGATTTTGCCATCTCTAGCAAAGATTCCTCTCTGTAAAATTAACATGGTCATATTAAATACTGTACCAGAAACAAAACTGGCTTCTCGTGCCAAGTTCTTATCCTTTGTATCATACCCATCTATCCCAGGATGAGTGTCCAAGCACACTCATAATTTAATTTGTACTCTATTATGACAGAAGACTTAGATTACCCCCTCATCAAAAAGAATTATAATAAATATATAGTTCCTTTCTGTTCAAAACTTAATTTTCTACCCTCCAAGAAACTGTAGGGATAGGGAGAAAATTCCTCATTAACTCTCTGGGTTTTTTATCTGGCTAGTCAAGCAAATCAACACATCAGACAGATTAGTAAGAGAAAAGAACAAAATTAATTACATACATATGAAGACTGTATAGATGTGCATTCTAAAGTCAATGGGGCAAAATAAGGGACTATATAACTTTCACACATACATAAATATATGTCCTGAGTTAAGACATGGGATGGGGCTTCAAGGAGAAAGGAGGGGGACCCACATGAGGAGAGGGTGACTTATGTGACAAAGACCGGATACTCTTTAGTAAGTTGTTTCTCTGACCAAAAAAAGGTTATTTCTGATTAAAATCATAATTCTGGTAATACCCCAAATTTCATTCTTTTAGGGAGTTAAGATATGATAAAAGTTTCTTGCAAACTTGCAGGGCCCCAAATGACCTTCTCTCAAAAGAAAACATGTTAACATGACAGATCTTGTGAAGGCCTTCTCTGGACATCCTGGATGTTAGGTATTAAAAATGTCCAGAAGGCCTATCTGACAATACCATTTCAAACGGCTGGCTTTAAAATACCTTTTAGGAGCGGGCCCTTGTGGCACAGGCAGCTGCGATGCTGGTGTGTGGCCTGCATACAGCCCAGGGACCCACATTCAAGACCCAGGGCTGAGGTGAAAAATCAAATGAACAATTCAATAAATATAAATATTTCTTCCTCCTCTTCTTACCTTTCTTGACATATTTCTTCTTCCTCTCCCTTCCTTCCTTCTCCTCTCTCTATAGAAAAATAAGCACTTTTTAACTAGTAGGCCTACACAATCTGTTCTATATTAATAACCAAAAACATCTGAAATTGAATAGCATTTTTCTGTTTTTAACTATTACTCTCTTAACTCCGTAAGGAAAAGTTCAGAAAAGTAAAGGTCAAGTTTTATCTGACAAGTGGACCTAACCTCTAGTCTCATGCTTCACATTTTATGATTCCTTTAGAATTCCATGCTTTGTACCCATATAACAGACACTAAATATTTTAAATAGAAATACACTCATTTACTGGATAACTGGATGGTGGGAAAGAAAAACTAAGAATTTTATACATTTTCTTTACCTAAATCCATCTTCCCTTTAGCAATGTTAATCAATAGTGCACTGCAGAAACTCAGAAAAGGTGCTGCAAAAACAGGTTTACATAAGGACATAAATCCCAAACTAAAACATTACAATTGTCAAACAACCCTATCCTTCAAATCACTCACACCAATTTGTGGTTTTTGATTATATATTTATTTTTTCTCTCTCACTCCCTAAAATTGGCCTGTGTCTGCCTTGACTTCTTTAAATCCAACACTTGATAAGAGCCTGGATTTTCGTTGCATATAAATGAATGGATTCAAAACAAAACAGATAAACTCCCCCAGTGCCAGAGCTCTGGAAACTTCTGCCTCCTTTTGAGTTCAACACATCCTTCCAAAGCCAGGCTCAAGCGCTGATCTTTCCCCCGTAATTTTAGCAGTGGCATGGCTACCTGCGTGTCACTCAAGGATATCCTCCTATTTCTATATGAGGACCAGAGTACCTACCCGCTGGGTGGTTGTAAGGTTAAGTGAATCCAGACTGGTAGAATGGCCGGCCCACGGGAGGGACATTCTCAGTGTCTGCTATGAGATCCTCCTGGCCAGTCAGAAGTACGTTGCAAGTTCTCATTTTCACTCATTAATTAACTCAGTCTCACAATCATTATCCAATGTCCACATCTTGGCAGGGGCCTTCACCTGCCCTTTCTAATCCTCACCACAAACGCCTACACCAGCTGTGCTCAAATGTAGACAACCAAGAAATTGCTAATAATCATTAAACTCAATCCTAAAATTCAGACGCTGCGGCCCCAAAGGTCAAAAAAATAGCCGCAAGGTTTGTTCCACTAGAAACAGCTCACGTGGGTCAGACGCCAGAGAAGTCCGGCCCCCCACAACGCAGGCGCGGGAGCACCAGTTCTTCGACGCCCAGGCGTGCGCGTAGAGGGAGGGGCACGGGGTCGTCTGCGCAGGCGCTGGAGTCCCGCCTCGCCGCCCCGGGAGGAGGGAAGTCTCACGGTATTCACGCGGGACGTCCGGCGGGTGGCGCTCGCTCCAAGCTGTCCTAGTCTCCCGGGTGAAGGCACAGGGTCTGGGACCTCGCCAGGCCTAGGTAGCAGGTTTCCCTCCAAACGAGTCCGCAGTCGGAGAGGAGTTCCTGCAGCTCTGGCCCAGGAGCCACCATCGACCCCCCTGTGGGAAGGCAGGGACCTTCGGTGCCCTCAGCCCGTTGGGCACTACCTCATCGCACACCTGGCTCTGCCGTCTGATGGAGACCGGCGAGCCCCGACGGCCCTGGGGGAAAGCCCATCGGCCTGGCTGTCTCTGCTTCAGTACCTGGCGGACCCCCAGCACCCAGAACCCCAGAAAGAGTGCCCCACAAGCTACTCAGCCCTGTGAGTCTCCCACATCTTCCTGACGCCCCTTAACCCCACTTGCCCTTCAACCGATTAACCCAATCCCCTGTCCCATGGCCATAAGTTTAGACCCTCGAGTACCTAGGGACCATCGCTCCCGTCATTGTCGTCTGTGAGGAGGTGGTTGCTGCCCTTGGATCTGGGCCTGCTCTGGGAGTCACCATCCTGGCAGGGTACAGAGCCTAGGCCTTTGCCTGGGTGTTGACACCAGAGCACTGACAACCTGTCCACAAGAACCACATCTGCTTATTTTAGACCAGGAAGACTGGAGAGTTTATCAGCACTGCAGTCTTTAGCTGCACCTGATCATCTTCAGAGTCCTCAGATAAGAAGACAATAATCTTTCATGTCCTACTCATCTGTTCTTTCCTCCTTGTGAGAGGTTTTTGTGTGTGATCTCTTAATAGGATTAAGCACTATGTACGGGATAAACTCAGAGTACCTATCTTTTTACCCTAGTCTTCTAGCAAAGTGGAAACTATGATTGTGAGAGATCTCTCCTAAACTTACTTCATTCTCTCCCTGCTCTAACCAAAAATTAGTGGAGATGATTCAAGAACAGGAGACTCTAACTTCTGAGATGCCTGAGGTCAGCCTTGCCTCCCTTGCAACAAAGTCATCAGGCTTGAGGTGACTGGGCTAGCCACAGCTATTATATGGTATTGGTACTGGGTTCAAGAGTATCCCTGCCATCATTTACTTTCAAAAAGGATTAATTTCCATTCCAAAAATATAATGCCATTTCACTTAAACTAATGAATATTCTCTCTTTGTTACTCTTACATTGGATATATAAGCAGAGGAGAATTGGAGTCCTGACACCAGCTTAACTAATGGCACCAATGAATGAGATGACTCCACTCCCACCAGCTGTTGGAATGGTGGGGACTCTAAGGAAAGTATTTCCGAACACAGATTCTTCCCTCTATCTTGTTTTCTCAGTGCTCAGCAAAGAGAAATAAGAGTCCTGCATTCCTCCTCCCTACTCTTGGACCTAGAGTGAGGAAAAAAAAAAAACAATAATATTTGCCTATGGGTTTTATTAGGACAGAGATGTTCATTGGAACAGAAAATGAAGGATTTCCCTGTTGAATTACAGTGATGCTGTCTTTAGTGTGCAGGGTAGAATGGGTGCCTGTTGAAATGTGAAAACCCTGTGTGTCTCTGACATTTCTGATACAGAACAGTAATGGTTTCAACAGAGGACAAGCTACTGTCTCTAGAGACCCTCTTTCTTGGTCTTTGGGAATAGTCTCTCCAGGGATCATCAGTTGACAGTGTGTCTAGGACTCCCAGCAGTTTATGGACCACAAAGACACTGTTCTGAGCTCTGGGTCCTCATTCAACAGCCCTCCCCCAGAACAGGTTAAAGCAACCAACATAAATTACCTCTTTTGCACATCCCATTATGTTCATTCACACTTGCATTTTATCAGAATAGAAGGACAAGTCAAGGTAGTGCCATGTGGAGCCATATTGGAGCCTGAGGCTAAATTCAAAATCAACAGTACTGACATTGGTTTATTGAGAGATTAACAGCTCCTTCATCATGGGCTGTACATTAATTTTTATTTTAAAATATTAAATTAATATGTTGATTTCTAAACCTTTTGGTGCCCCCTTAAATTTTACTCCCAAGGTAAGTGTCTCACTTACCTTACCCTAATTCTGATCCTGAGAAGTAGGATACCCAGATGCTGATTTGGGTTGGAAAGCTGTATGTAGGAATGAGTTTGCCCACTTGAATTTTATTGGCACTCTAGGAACCAGCCACTGAGGTGGGCTCACAGAGCAGTGGGGATCTTTGAATGAGATACAAGGAACTTCATAAATCCAGCTCTTTGCCTGCTGTAATATGTATCCTACCAACCCAAACCTGAAGATCAGTCATTACCAAATAAGTTATGTTAACATTCTCCAAACAGGCCTTTTAGGAAAAGGAAACCATGGTGGAAGGAGAGCACACTGAAAGAAGTTCCTAAGATTGTACTTACATGTGAATGAGTTTATTTTTCTAAGAGGAAGGACAGAATGGGAAGCATGATGACAATGATTTTTTAGAGGTTGTGGTATGGTGCTGATGATAGTGATCAGTGTGGAATTTCAAGAAAAAGATGCAGAAAGGAAAATGAAGGTTTCAGTGAGAAACTTTCCCTTCACAGAATTTTCAAACTAGATAACTGGGAGATCACATTTCTCCAAATCACATTCCTGCCATTTCCTGGGGATGCTCGGCCAGTCTCCACTACCTTCCCTTCAGCTCCCTACTCGGCCATCTTATAGTCTTGATATCTTCTAGCTTTTACTTCTTTTAAAATAGATTCAAGGTATAAAATGTATGAACATGATGTGACCATCTTGTTGAAGATCCTCTTCCAAATGTTGTATCTGAGACTCAGAGGAAGTGTAAACATCTGTCCGAAATAACACAAGGCAGCACTGGCAGAACCAACAATCAAGGCTCTGGACTTGCCATGTGTTCCTGCAGTCATTCATGACAAAATTACTGAACATCTAATAGACTAATTGCTGATATATAATGGTGAACAAAACCATTCATGGTATCCACTTTTCTGGGGTTTATAGTCTGTTAGTAGATACATACATCAATCAGTCATGAATAGACCATCACAAACAGTCAAGTTTTCTGAAGTAAGGAGCATTTCTGAAAGAATGTAGAACACAGAAAATGTGATTACTCTTGGGGGCCAGAAACTGCACTTTGGAACACAGAATCTGCTGATATACATGGATTTATCTTCCCCAGGATATGTTCACTGCAAATTCTTCTCAAGCTACTGATCTTATGTGAGATGTCAAGTTCCAAGTAGGATGGGAAAAGAAAACACATTCTTCAAAGCTTGTGAGTATCACTTTAGTCCTAATTTTAAGACTTCTTACTCCTGCTTTACAAATTATTTCATTCAAACATTCTCACATTGTGTTTCTGAGAATAGTAACTTCGAAGAAGTAAAGTAATTAAAAGATTGAATTATTAGAGGGAAACACACTACCAGAAATGATACTGATAATCTGAATATGAAAAAGGAAATGATAAGTATAAAATGTAGATGTAAGAAGTCAAAAGGGACAGTATTTGGGATCATTTACGGTTGGGATTATAAATCCCTCACATCTCAAAGCCTCGGGACATAATCTGTAGGACAGAATACAATAATTCATGTTCTCCTTAAATCAACGTGTTCATCTAAGAATATTTTTACCGAAGAGTGCAGAAGTACATAATATGTTTTGAGAAGATTTGGCTAAATTTATAAAATGAAGACAAAAACTCCTAGCACCTGAAGACTTTATTTAAATTATCTAGGAAATACTTTTCAGGTGTCCTGTTTCCTAGCAGTTATGATGAAGGACAATGGTGATGACATGAGACCTCAAGGAAGTAGCTTGCTGATGCACTGGCTCCTCTCTTCCTGATTTTACAGATTAACACTCTTACAGGACACCAGAAGAGTCATCTGGCCTTTGTCTCTGAGCCAAAAGTAATTTTAATCGTTGTAGAATAAGCCTGTATAATTCTTTGATGTCATTTGTGGAACTTGTCAGCCTCTCAGAGTGACCAACCTAGATCATCATACTGCCTCTTGGGCCATCATGTTCAACTTATTTTCTGCCAACAACTTTGAAATTATCTTCTAGCCTTCAGAAGGGACATTTGTAGGTAGTTGGTGGCAGAGCAGATTTATTTCTCTCAGGTTTTGGAGACCAGAATTTTGAGAGTGCAATAGGGAGTAAACAATTTTCTGGTCCTCTAGGAGAGGTGGGAACAAAAGACTTCCTACAGGAGCACCTGGGCTTCCTATTTACTGCCCGTCCCCCAATTATCCCACCCCAGACTGACTCCAGACTACCTTCAGAGCTTTCCCAAATACTATGGGCCATGTGGCCTCCACATCTGAGCCTCCCCAACCTTTACACTAATTACAGAGATTAATTTCACTTTCCAGTTCCTTCTTTTTTTATTAATCATTTTATGAGAAAGACTGTGAATTCCTGGAAGATAGAATTCCTGCCTTGTTCTTTTCCTGGATCTAAACACCCTATAATTTGGTTAGGCACACCACAGACCCTAAATCCATGCTGGGCGATTGAATAGATACAGCTGGGGTTGTCTCCGCTGTGAAGATTCCCCCTTACAGTGTATGTGAAGGTAGTGTTTCAAGCCAAAGTGCAGGCTTGGCAGGTATATTTTTGTTTCTAGATTGATTTATCAGGTAATTTTTTTGTAAGCATTTGTCTACAGTAAAGCATGATACCATTTGCAGAGAACTTACTCTTAGAGAAGCAAAGACCCAGACACAATCCTCTCTTTTTCCTTTCTCTTCTGAGAATGACTCACTCCTTCTATCTGAGAGATGGAGCAACAATGCCTAATTATGCCTCACACTGAAATGACATACCCATGTACTACTTGGCCATATTTCTGAAAAGCATTGGTGAACCTGATATTATAGAAAAGTAACAGGTTTAACTTGGCATAAATTTACAGCAACTCTAGAGATTTCAGAATTGGAAGGAACATTAGAAAGCATCAATTTGAAAGCAACATTTTACAGACGTATTAGCTGAGGTCCTGCATGACAAATGACTGAGTTGGTGACAGAAACAAGAACACAATATGCTGATCTTTGAGTCCTTGCTCTTTTCCTTTTTCTAAGATTGCCTCAACGGATTAAGAATGGGTTAAACCTAAGATTTGTTAATAGGAGACATTCTAATTCAGAGTCAGTTGACGATATTTGAGTTCCAATTTGAGTAAAATGAATCGATGTATTTAAGCAGATTTATCAACGTGGAATAAGCTGAGTTGAGAAAATTTCTACCAGTACAAAATATGTCTCTTTTTCTTGTTTTTTTTTGTTTTTTTTAAGGAAAAATATAGGCAAGAATGAAGGCAAGCAGGGACAGGCAGGAAGGAAGAGAGAGGAGGAAGAATTTTATTTTTGAGTTGTTCACCTTGGTTGTTTCACTCTCCCCTCCCCTGGCTGGGCCGTGAACCTAGATCCTTGGGATTTAAGTGGAATTATCTGACAGACTTAACCACTAAGCCACCAGGGTACACCTCTTTTACTTTTTTTTTATTATTATTTAGAAAATTTTAGAGTTGACTGTGAAATAATGAGTAAGTACGTATTTTCTGCTGCAAACTGTCTCTTATGCATTGGTATCTTTTTGGGCAATTTATGTAGTCATTGTGTCTTTCGTTAAAGATGTAGCTATACAGAGAGATGTATACATATAGATAGCTATAGATAAAGATTTGAGCACATTCATTGCCCTAGAAAACCAGTTACCTTAACTTATATGGCAAGAAATGACAAGTCTGTGGTTAAATATATCTTAATTAAAAAAAAATCTATAGTGAAATTGCATAAATGTTCATTTTTAGAGTTAAAGTGGTAATATTACTGAATTCAAGTTTAACAGTTCATAGATCGTATATATATGATTTTTTGTCTTGAGTTTTAGTTTGTACAGAAGCTTTTTAATTTTATGTAGTCCCAGTTTACTTAATTTTGTTTTGTTTCCTATGTTATTGGTGTCACTTCCCCAAATATCTCTCTGAAGTTGATATCATGGAATATATTTCCTATGCTTTCCTCTATGTATTTTATGTTTTCAGGTCTTACATCCATGTCTTTAGTGAATTTTGAATTATTTTTTGTGTTTACAAGTCATCTAATTTCATTTTTTGCAGGTAGCTGTCCAATTTTCCCAGAACCATTTGTTGTAAAGACTTTCCTTCCTCCATTGAATGTACTTAACTCCTTTATCATAGGTTAAGTGTCCATAGATGTGTTGTTTTGTTTTGGGGTTCTTAATTTCATTCCATTGGTTTATCTTTTTTTCTTCCAATACCATACTCTTTTGATGACAGTCACTTTGTAGTATAGTTTGTAGTCAGGCATGTGATTCCTCCATTTTTCTTTCTTTTTTCTGAGAATTGCTTTGACTATTTGAAATTTTTTGTATTTCCTTACACAAATATTAGCATTTTTGTTCTATTTCCTTAAAAAATGCCCCTGGAATTTTGATAGGATTGTATTGAATCTCTATATCACTTTGAGTAAGATGACCATCTTAACTATGTTAATTCTTCCAATCCAAGAACATAATATTTTTTCATCTTTTTGTATCTTCTGTTTCTCTTCTCTTAAAATTTTCAATGTACAAGTCTTTCACCTCCTTCGTTAAGCTTATTCTCCGTATTTTATCCATATGAAATTAACCATCAACAGTACATTATTGCCAGATCACTAAACATTAAATGTAATTGTAAAACATGTACCCTGCCATCGCTCTGATAATGTCCTAATATCCAGCAGGCTAATTGTCTCGCTCATACAGCGATTGATCCAGAAAGTTCTGAAGTATAATTTTTCAGTAACTCTTTTCTCAGAATTGAAAATTTTGAAAAATGCATGTTAACTGTGTAACGGTATGATTATAATAAGCAATAACTATTTGGCCTTCGTCCCTCTTTTGATACTGGGAATTTCCTAAGTATTGAGAGCAATAAAGACGTCTCGTTTTGTTCATGAGTAACTCTTAGAAAGCACCTATAGGTGCTAGTGGAACAACCATGTGATTAGAACTTTGTAACTTTCACCTTGACCTCCTAGGAGGAAAAGGGAATCGAGATTGAGTTCAATCACCAATGACCCATGATTTAATCAATCATGCCTATATAACGAAGCCTTCATAAAAACCCAAAAATGATGGGGTTCAGGGACTTCTAGGTTAGTAAATGTGGAAATTTATTTAATAGAGTGACTTTCTGGGAGAGGGCATGAAAGCTCCATGTTTTTCCTCCATTCTTTGCACTATGCATTTCTGATCTAACCATTCCTGAGTTATATCCTTTTATCTTAAACTGGTAATCTAGTAAATAAATGTTTCTCAGAATTCTGTTAGCAAATTAATAGAACTCCAGGAGATCGTGGAAATCTCCAGCCTCTAACTTGAGTTTGCAGTTGCTGTCTGAAGTGGAGGGAGGGAGAAATGGAGGTGGGGCAATCTTGTGGAATTCATACTTTAACCTGTGGGATCTAGTGCTATCTCTAGGTAGACAATGCCAGAAAAATAGAATTATGGGATACCCCCCTGGTGTCACAGAATTGCATGTTGGTGTGGACACACACACACACAGAATAGTGATCTGAATTACAGGCTTCTTAATACTCAAATTCAGAACCTAATAAGCTCAGCTGTGTATCTAGGGATATCCTAGAACCTACACATAAATTTAAAATTAAATTTAAGCCATTTATTTTGTTTTGAAATATTTGTATGTATATGTTTTTCTTTCGTGGTACTATTAAATTTCCTAAGTTAATAAAGTGTGTTTAAAATATATGTAGTTAATTCTATTTGACCTTAAACAAATAAGCAGCTATTTATTTCTCCAGAAAAAAATGTGTTTATTCAGAAATAATAATAAAAAAACAGTTATGAAATTTGGTCTCCTGACAGAACATATGTGTATTTCCCCAAAACAAAGAATGAAGAGGCCTTTTATACAATTGGAAGGAACATTCTCTCATGGTCTGAGCTATTGATGGGCAAGAGACCCCTCCTGCCTCCTGATGGGACAGCAAAGCTGAATCACTTTCCATAAGAAATATGAGGAATGTGTCTTTGGTTAGGTTCTGGAACATGCCCTGGTTGTTCATGCATGAGAACACGACCTCATGTAAATAAGGTTGCTATGTATTAATTTTTACAATTCTCTCAGATTATTTTAGAATATTTTATAAATTAGAACTATGTTCTAACTAAATTTTGTCAGTTGACCATCACTGGGAACTCACACCTTATTGAAGTTTGAAAATAATTACTCAAGTTTGCTAGTCATGGGGTAAATACCTTTATTTTTAAAGTTCTTAAGTTTTTATAAGAAAGTGTTTAATATTCCAAGAAATTATTAAACAACATACATATATTCATTAAAGTTAAATTACAACTGGTAAATATAATGAAAATATACAACCTCATTTTTTATAGTAAATGCAAAATAAAACAAAAACAGATATAACCCACCATCAACAGTGAGTCTCTGTGGTATATTCTTAAAACGGAACACTATTCAGCAATAAAAAAGGGAGAACACATGAAACAACAGGGATGAATTTCAAAATCAGGCTTTATAAAAGAATCCTTTTTACCAAAGAATACAGTGATAGGTTCTGAAATTGCCTCATGTAAACTATGATTTTAAAAATTGAAAACTGGTTGTCCCTGGGTTTGGGACAGGGTTTGATGGAAAGAGGGATAAAGCAATATTTTGGCATACTGGTAATGTTCTGTATCTTGATCCAGGTTTGTGTTTCACAGGTGTATGTGTTTGCCAAAACTCATCAAATATTACACTTAAGATGTATGCATTTTGGCAAGTCCTGGTGGCCTAGGTATCTAGGACACTCTGGGTACAGTCCATACACCCCAAAATACCCAGTTCAAGACCGGAAGCCATGGGAAACAACCAATGTGGACAACTAAATAAAATAAATAAATTGCTTCTTCTTCCTCTTCTTGCCTGCCTGCCTCTGTTAATCTTCATTCCTGCCTGTACCTTTAAAAAAAGGAAAGAAAACACTCCACTTGAATAGATTTATGCATTCCATTGTATTTAAATGTCATATAAAACAATATTTATGAAAATTTTTACATAAAAATATTGAACTCTCTAGTGATAAGCACACTAAAGTTTTTGGAGATGAAATGTGCTGTGGAAAATAAGTTATCTTGAAATACATTAAAACTAATATGTCTTGGTGGATAGACAGGATGGGTAGATATCTACATATGTATTAAAGCAAATATAGCAATACATTAATTATAAAGTCTAAGTATTAGGTACATGTGTATTCAGCTTTTCTGATTCAACTTTTTCCTTGTAAATTGTTTATTAAAACAACTCCAATATTATTTTGCCTATTAAAAGAGTAAAAAAAATATTTAAACTTTTTTTAAATATTAGCCAAAAACTTTTTTTAAATATACACTGTATGTATGTATATATATATGTATGTATATATATATATATATATACACAGGTATATATGTGTTTGTGTGTGTATATGTATGTGTATATAACATGAAATTAGTACTCTCTTATCAATGGGCATATAACTGATTTTTTTTAAAAGAAACTTGGCAATTTGTATCAAAAGCCATAAAATTAGTCTATATCATCTACTAGTTTTACATATAGAAATATAAAGGAAATGACCTCAAACATGGAAAATCCTTGGCAAAGGAAGTTGTTTATTATGATATTTATATAATAATTTAGAATCCTCACTTTCCAACAGTAAATCAATGTTTGTATTTCCTCATTTCCATGGAAATTTTGAAAAGCTGATAAAAAAATTTACAAGGAAATAAATAGTAAAATAGATACAGGAATAATAACTGATGAGGAAAATGAAATCATTAAGTAAAATATATCTGCCCCTTGAAACATTGAAACATTACATATAATTTTAAAAGATAGCTATGAAGACAATGTAGAATCACTGTAAATGTCTGTGAAAAAAATGAGGTGCAAAGTAGATGACAAATGTGTATATACGAACTATAATTATAGCTCTGCATAATGTTGTCTGAAGCTCTTTGTAATAGAAGCTGTCATGTCCAATTTAAATCTTGCGTGAGGACTAAGATTTTCATTGCTCTAGCTTTCTGGTATATGGGTGGCTGACAGCTCTTAGATAAGTCACTTTCTGAAAATGACTCTCAGGTAAAGGAAGTTGGCTTGGGTCAAGTTCTGGGTCATTCCTGGGGAATGACTCATCAAATGTATTACTGAGGACAGGATAAGCCATACAATTTGTAGGGCCCAATGAAAAATGAAAATGCAAGACCCATTATTAAAAAATTACTAAGAAAATGACAGTGACAGCAGATAATTAAACCAACACATGGGATTCTATGGGTATGGGGACCCTTGTAATTGTACCAGTTGTATGCCATTGAAGCTATACTTTTCCAGGGAGGTGTAAAGGCACAGTGCCTTGCCTGAAGGAGCAAGTGCTGGCCCAGTTCTAGAGATCCCTGTGGGTTCAGTCTTCCATGGGCTATTTCACCTTCTTTCTTGGCCCATTCTCACTTCCTACAGCCCCTGAATGGTATTACTCTCAGGGGTATACCCCAATCTACTTTCTCCAAGTCAAGGTCTGCTTACCAGGGAACCAGACATAGCACACTATTCTTAAAACAAAAATGAGAATAAAATCTGGAAAGGAAATATAAAATTATATAAAGATAATACTTTTTCTGAATTTTAGTAGTGTTTACATGACATTTAAAATACTTAAATTTCCAACTTATTTACAGAAATGATATTTCTAGATATACACCCAAAAGAATTAAAAACAAAAATTCAAAAATATCTGTACACCAGTGTTCATAATAGCATTATTCACAATAGCCAAAACATAGAAACACCTGAATGTTCATCAACAGATGAACAGATAACCAACTTGGCATGTGCAAACAGTGGGATATAATTTAGCCTTAAAAAGGAATGTATCTGCATTGATAAATCTTGAAGGCATTATGCTAAGTGAAGTAAGTCAAATGTAAAAGGACAAATATTATATGATTTCACTTGTATATTAGACCTAGAACAGGCAAACTCAGAGTCAGAACTTAAAATAAAATAGAGGTTGTCAGGGACTAGAAGAAGGAGGAAATGAAAGGTTATAGTTTAATAGGTACAGAGTTTCTGTTTGGGCTGATGAACAAGTTCTAGAAATGAGTAGTGGTGATGGTTATTCAACGTGTGAATAATAAACTTAATACCACTAATTATATATTAAAAAATGGTTGAAAATGGTAATAAATATAAGTTCTACTCATAGTAGCCAAAAATGGAAATAGCCTGAATGCTTATGGAAAGATGATTGAATGAAGAAGCTGTTGTATACAGTCAGTGGAATTCTATGCAGTTATTAAAGGATGAAATTATATTTTTTGCAACAACCTGAATGGAACTGAAGTTGATTATGCTAAGTGAAATAATTCAGAAATGAAAAGAGAAGTACACAGGATGGTTTCAACCATATGTGGAATACAAAGAAACAAAACAAATGAACAAAATTTATAGGACACAGTGACTATGGGGGGAGTAAGAGGTGGGAAGGGAGCATGGGAAGAAAGGCCTTAATAAGGTAGTGGGTGTGGTGTGAATCCTTACAGACTGAAGTACAAAGCCTATAGCAATATAAATAAAAAATAATAAAAACAATTTGAAATATAATTTCTGCTTCTGTTCAGGATTTAAAAAGCAACAAAGGAGTGTTATTCCAACCCTGACAATGTGAAAACCTGGATAATCTTAAAAATCATAATTTTTGAGCCTACCAGAAAGCTGACCTCATGAGGCAAACCAGGTATACTTAATCAAAAGGATGACAGACCCCCTCCAAGGAAGAAATGGATCACATGCATTATTTCAGCATTCGAAGAAGTGGCTCTGAGAAAAGCTGACGTGCAGGGCTGAGTTGGAGCGAATGAACGAGGCATTCTCTGATACAAAACAATAAGGAATGCCCAAGCCTGAGAAATCAAGATATAGTTTCACAATAGTTTTAGAAAATAAAAATTAATGTAAAATTCATTGATGAATGAAACATTAGCATTTTAAATGAAGATATGACTAGAGCTGTCACTTAGATGAGCCTCCCTTACTCATTTCACACTAATTCCTTGCCCAGTCAGATCCTGTTTTTAATAACATTTTAGATATTTTGTTCATCATGTATTTTTTCATATTAATTTTATCTTTTTAAATATTACAGGGAAATACTTTGGACTCTGAGGTTTTTGGCACCCCTTTATGTTTTGCAATGGAAGTATATGCCTCAATTGCCTCACCCCATCCTATTTCCCAGAACACCTCTATCAAAGTCAATTTTGTTCACCAAATTAAACTTAGCTCAGCCTTTCTGGGCCCAGGTCCTAACAGTGACAAGAAAATCCCAGTAAACAGAAAAGGAGCAATGGCCCAAGTCCCAGGTGAAAAGATACACTATATATTCTAGGAAATTAACCCAGAAATTAACCCCAAATTGACACCACAGCATACTGTAGTATGGTAATTAGAATGTAGAGAAAGATAAACATGCATTAAAATAGATATTTAATAACAAAAAAAATTTAAAGTTTAAAATCATACTGTCAAACAACTTTTAAGAGATCAAAGCAGAAATACAAATTTAAATTAGATAATTTTTAGAAAAGACTAGTAATGAAAACACAACAATCTATGGGATGTGGCTATATTAGTTATCAGAGTGAATTTTATGGCATAGATTATCACACTGCAAGGCCACACCCCACGACAAGCATCAAATATACCTCCACAGGAAAAGGAATCCCCATTGCCGCACCTAGAAGAGGCCCCACAACCAGACTTTGCAATATCCTCTTGCAAAGTTTTTATCTGCTTCTCAGCTCTCCTGTTCTTGTTGCTTGAGCTGGTTTCAAGAACTATTTGCCAACTCCTGGTCAGTTCACCCTGGGTTAATGGTACCTCCCTTGCTTATTTAAAATATTATAATCTGTTTTGCCTTGCAGAATGTGCACTTCTTTCGGTTCAGATTTGTGAAGGAAAAATAAGAATGTGCATTATCCATGAGTAGTACTAATTCTGTATCTATATAAGTGCTTTTAATTATTTTATATAAGCTTAAGAGTTAAAAGTGTAACTCTAGTCATTGATAATGATATCCACATGCAAAATAACACCCTGAAGAAAGAATTGATGACTGATGAAGGTATGAAAATCGGGTTTCCCAAAGTCTGGTCATGAAGGCCTGGAGGATTATTTTAAAAAGCAGCTTTGTTTGTTTTTGTCCACTTCAAAATCCATATTACACAGTTGAAAACCCAAGTTGCAGTGATAACTGGTGGGCTAACCAGCCAACTGCAACCTTAATGTAAACAAAAAACTTTTGAATTAAAAAAGTAAAATGGGAGATTTTTTTTCCTGAAAGTTTGGGTCAAAAACCTAGGTATACATTATATATGGGAGTGTATCATACACAGAAAACTGCAGTAATTTTCCTTTATTTTGGGGACATGTCTTTCTGACTTGTTTTTATTGCTTGAATGAATGCTCCAAGTTTTCCTTTTTTATAGTAATATTTATTATTTCTTTAGTTCACAATGCTAAATTCCATTTAGAATATTGACATTACATCTTAGTCTATATTTGATACCACACCCACTGCTGGGAAAAGAAAAAAATTTTCCTTTTTTTCTGATAATTATTTTTAATTGTTTTGACAACTTTCATTCCTGTTGCTTATTTATCGGCAAGATGAATTAGCCTGTACTGAAAGGGTGTTCCACCCATGAACTTTTACTAACTTCAGTGTTCTAGTGATCCATATTCTGCCACTTATTTGAAGTCTAAAAGTTTCTGTTCTTTGTGTCATGAGCTGTCTCCTTGCACCTTTTCTCCTTGCTTCCACTGTTTCTTGTTAATATAGGGGCTGCATGCTAGAAGTGAGACTTGAGCCCTGAATTAAAATCCCCCAGCACTCTGAACTTGAGGTTCTTTGCACCCACCTGTAAATTGTATTCCACAAAGTCACTCCCAGGTTGCACTAATGTTTTTCTATCTGCAATGCATATATTTAAATATATATTATATATATTAAATATCTTCAATGCATATATTTTAAAAAAGGATTTTCTACTAATATCTAAATCATATATAATCAAGAAATAAATGGAATTTACTCAATAGAATAGCATGCAAAGTCACAAACAAGCACTCTGTAGAGGAGGAAGCCTGAATGTCAAATAAACATGAAAATATGCTTCATCTCATCAGTAATCAGAGATGATAATTAAAACATGAAATAGAATTCCATCTGATTCAGCACTAAGGTCATTACAATAAACTAATAAAATAATAACCAAAATAAAAATAACCAAATCTTGGCTTCTGTTAAAGAACAAACATCACCTCATAGGTATCCTGAAAAAACAAAAAAGAGATCTTAGTACTCTCTCCCTGGCCTTTGATTACACTGTTTCCATATTCTAGAATATTCTCCATCTACCTCTTTATCTACATAATTTCAATTCATTCTTCAGGTCTTTTATTGTCAACTCTTTCAGGAATAGCTAACTCCCCTTAGACTAAGATTGATGCCCCTGCCCCTGCTATGTGAATCCTTGGCACTTTGTCTTTCCCTACCATCACATTACTGTGATGCAATTTTATGTGTCACCCTGGCTTGGCTATATTATAAGTTATTCAGTCAAACACTAATCTAGATATTGCTGTGAAGTTATTTTGTAGAAGTGATCAACATCTGCAGTTACTTAACTGTGTAAAAGAGATTACCCTCATAATCCATGAGCCTGATCCAAGTAGTTAAAAGGCTTTGAGGTCAGAACTGATTTCCCTGTGGAAGAATTTCAACCTCTGAAGTGCAGTGTCAACCCATGCCTAAAGTTTTCAGCCTTCAGTTCCTGGTAACCTGTCCTGTGAATTTTGGTCATTCTTTGCCTGTCCACACATACATGTAAGCCAGTTCCTTATAATAATAGTTATACATATGCATGTATGTATATTTCATGGAAGACACACACACAGAGCTCTAGTTCACTGGTGGAAATCTGCCTAATAAAATTATTACATCAGATACTAAATATCTGTTTTCTTCCACATGAGATATAAGCAGTATTGAAGAAGGAATAGCTGTCTTTTGCTCACTTCTGTATTTTTTAGGGCTTAGAATATAGTATATGCCCCATTGTGTTATCACCACATATGCCAATGAATAATTCACCTCATGATGGATAAATGTCCCTTTGACTCCAGTACAAACAAAAAAGTGAACTAGAGATTGGGAACCCAGAAGTGAATTTAGGTTTATGGCTACTATAAAATGCCTGTTTAAAAACTGCAAATTGCTGCGGGGGAGGGCAGTTGGGTAAAAGGGGTCAGTTATAAGGTGAGGGCTTATACGAGAATGTGGTATTGAACTTAATGTACACACGTACCTTAATGTATTATGTATTATAAGGTATTATATACAAATGTTGATTTACAATGATAAACAGCTTAAACCTATATAATGTTATGATGCAATGTTCCATCAATTTAAAATATAAAAACTGCTAAAAGAAAAAGAATATTGTATTTGCTCAAAAAGAAAACCTTTAAACAAATGAATTTTCTATTGAAATTGAAGAAATCTAATATGAAAATCCTCAGTACGGTGTGGAGTGCTCAATGCACTATAGAATTGGAGAAAGAAGGGACTAAAGTTTCTCTAGATGCTTCTAGAAAGTTCTGATTAATGCCAAATAGTAACCTTTTACTCCTGAGAGAAATCATCCTTTGATAAGTCACTGGAGTAGCCATCTAGTTTTCAAAGTTGTAGTGAATATTTATAGAGAAAGAAAGCTCATTTACAAATCCATATTTTCTGTTCTAAAAAGGAAAGTTCAACCAAATATTACTGTTTATATTTTGGAAATATTTTGATATTTTAAAAAATCTAAATATTAATATATCAAGTAGCACATAATTGGCATACTCTAAAAGTCTTATCCATTTTCATTCCAATAAAATAGAACTTCATCTGATTCAGCACAAAAGATTATAATAACATAATATAAGAGCAAAAGAAGGAGTCAGAATCTTGGCTTCTATTAAAAGAAAAGGCATTACCTTATAGGTTTTCCAAAATAATAAAAAAAATTAAAAAAAAAAGAAATCAGAAAAATATCAGATGATAAGACTTCAAACTTTATATAAAAAAAAAAATGCTAAAAATAGCTGCCTGAATGGTGCCCTAAACCTCTGTTTTCCAGAAGCCACTGAAGGCTAATTGTATCAGGATCATCCAGGTATTGATAAAAACACATATTCCCAGACCTCCCTCTATACCAGATGAATCTGAATCTCCAGAGCATCAGTTTGCATATTGAATGGTTACTCTGCTCTCCAGGTGATTCTGATGCTAAACAGATTCTGATCCTAAAACAGTAAGTTTTAGGAAATAGCAGTAAACTGTCATAGTCTTCACAACATATCTCTCTTTTCTTTCGTCTCTGTCCAACAGAGCAAACCTAAATGTAACCCTGGCATAAAAGGTCTGAAGATAGCATTTTCTCAGAGGGTAGCTCACTGGGGTTGAGCCGTGACTAAGTATTTTCTGAAGTATTTTGATAAACTTAACATCCAGTTTGCAACAGACTTTCATTGGCAAAGAACTTAGGCTCAGAACAAAGACCTGGATTCAAATCCAAGCTGCAACACTAATGTGACTTTAAAAAAGCCTTTCGCCTTTCCAACTGGAGATTCTATCATCTATAAGTAGAGATAAAACTATCTCATATGGAACAATAAAAATAATAATCTTTATTGTTATCGTTAGGTGCTTTTTAACAGAGGCTAATGGGAAAGCAAATTGTTTCTCCTCTATTAAAGAAATGTGGTGGTTAGATAACTGTCACTAACATGAACATTATACTCCAGAAAGAAAACAACTGATCATTCTAGTAAAATATTGTTTTCACAGTCAGAACAAAGGAAAAATAATAAAGCATGGATGTCCTGTTCCAAATATCAGCATATCATATTTTTGAACTATTTATTGAGTCAAATATTTATAGTGCAACTAGCAGGTTTTATTTTCCAGCAATAGATAAAATATTTATTTCCAAACCCACCATTGTTTTTTGTTTGTTTTTAGAATCCTGCCACTTTTCTACCAAGAAGGTTCCCTCCTCTTAGAACTAGAAGGACACTTTGTGACTAGACTCGCTCAAGCAGTACAGCACAGCAGATGGAATACTACAAGGCTTCTGAGACTAGGTTATCATAAGCAGCGCTGAATGCACCCAGCTCTGTGCCTCAGAATTTCTACCTTAAGAATCCAAGTATTTGTACTATGAGGAAGCACAGGCCACACAGTAATCATTGCATAGAGAAATCCTAGTCTTCAAGTTCAGCTGAGCCCACAAATAAAAGTCAGGTTCTAGCCCCTGAATGACCCGTCTTGGAAATGGATCCCCTAGCCCTTAGTCAGGCGTCCCTGACTAGTGCTGTGCGGAGCAGACACGAGCTGCCCTACCAGCCCAAACAGGGTGCAGATCTCAGGGTTAAAATAAACAAGTGTTTTAGTTTTAAACTACTAAGTTTTAGAGTAGTTTGATTTTTTTATTTCTTAATGCGTCAGTGTGTATTTTCTTTCTATTTTTTTTTAAAGAGGAAGGAAGCAGACAAAAATGAAGTTAAGTAAGCAAGCAGGAAGGAAGAGAGAGGAGGAAGAAATATTTTTTACTCATTCCGTTATTCATATTGGCTGTTCCCCCAACCTGGGGCACGAATCAGGGTCCTTGGGCTTTCCATGAACGACACTGTAACCACAGACTTAACGGCTGGACCCCAGAGTGGCCAGGAATCATTTTTTAATGTAGCGGTGGCTTATTAGAATATTGCCTAATTCAGTGCCACATGTCATCACTTATTAAATTACCCTGAGAAGTGTCAGGATGAAGTTAGCATTTGAGCATCTAAATCAACTGAAGAATATTATTCAGAGGGGTAAGTCTACCTGTTAGGTATTCATAAAGGGGATATTTTTGCTTAAGTACAAGGGCGGGAAAGTGTGTTAAAGATGTTTACTACTTTTCTAATAGTAAGAAAAGAGAGGAACCAATACATGATCATTAATAAGTAAAATGAGTTCCAGAACATCTATAGTTATAATGCTGTACAGGCGCTAAAAATAAAGCTCTAAATGTACTGAAATAATTATAAATGAAAATTATAAAACTGTATCAGATGATCCTATCTTTGTTAAAATGTGTTGAATATTTATCGAATTGAAAAGGAGAAATATTTCTGGAGGAGACCCAAGAAACCATCAACAATGACACCTTTGAGGTATTAGATTGTGATACTGAATTGGGAAATGAGAACTTAAATTTCCTTTTCTTCATTCTCTATAATTTTATATTTTTTTGAGTTTGGATTTGATAGTTTAAAAAAGCACACAAATGCATAAAAATAGTAGTTTTGTTCTAAAATGTTAGAATTACTTTTTGAGTTGTCATTTTTTTTTTTTTTAAGGAAAGGTACAGGCAGAAATGAGAGTGAATAGGCAAGCAGGCAGGAAGAGAGAAGAGAAAGAAGAACCTTTTCTAAAAAAAATTTTTACTTAGTTGTTCATCTTGGTAGTTCTCCCCAGCCCTGGGACACAAACCCACTCCCTGGTATGTATGTGGACTGCGCGCTGCCAGAGGCAGCAGATCTAATCTTATTTTACCAGAGTGCACCTTTTTGAAGTTTTCTTTTAAAACCGTTTCTTACCTGAAGAGCATTTATACTAGTAAAAATGCATTTGTCCTCCCTCGGTGATCATATTAGTGACAGCTGTCATACATGGAGCACCCACTCCAATGTATTTAAGAACAGACAGTCATGGTTTTCATTTGCAACAGTAAACTCTTCAAGAAAAAGTAAGCAATTTGACCAAGTTTGGTTCTACCATAAGAATGTGAAAAACCATAAACACAGGGATAAAACAACTTTTGCTTTTAAATTTCCCACAATAATGCTGTCTTCCCACTACCAACATGTTTACTTACCTCAATTTTCAGTTTGCTTCAGAAATAAAACACATTAGCATAGATACTTGGAAAAGAACACATTCATAGAGGGAATGGTGTTAGTTACAAGCCTACTGTCATTTGCTTTGCCCAACATTTGCTCAGGTTGGGAGTGAAATTACTTTGATTTTCTAAACACAGGTCTCTTAGGGATTAGATTAGGTGGCCAGAGTGCAGATAGGAGGAAAGAAAGAGCAGCAATAGAGAATAGAGAATGAAATTTGCCTCAAATTATGTGTGACTCAGATGGTAATTCCACAGGTAATTAAGAATATCATCAAACTAAGCCGCTCCATATGGATTTGATGTTTTAATGTTATTATACAGTACTGTGATCACTTTGATTTGAAAATGTGGTAAAACAATCATTCTGAGGAAATTTTCATGGAAAAATAAAAACAAGTAAGGAAACATACTAACAATAATCCCAAACAATACATATATATATATATATATATATGTATATACACAGAGAAAATCACAGTCCTCAATGAGCCTGTTTAAAATCCTGAGATTAAACTTTTAGGGCATCCAAGCCTTCTGCTCCATCTACTGTGGTCCCTGGCCAATCTCATATGGTCAAGAGTCTGTGTTAAATTCCACTGTCACAAATATTTGCCTGACATTAGAACAGAGAGGAGAAGGATGACATCCTTTTCCTCTGAAAGCTTTGGTTCATATCATCTATGTAGTTCATATCACGTCCTGTTATAGATTTTGTAAATATGTCTTAAAGCCACAGAACTTATATTTGTTCACTGTGTCTGGTGTAATAATCAGTTTTATTGCAGCAAAAAAATGTTTAAATGACCATTTTCTTTCCAAAATATTGTCATGGGAATGAAAAGTGAGATTAGATTAAGAAGAGTTAGAATTTTTGTTGAGTAAATAGTTGGTAACATTTCCTGATGGCCTATCATGTGCCAAACATCATTCCAGGAACTTTGTACATTTTCCTTTATTTTTTCCTCACCTTAATACTGTGAGAAAGGAAGGAAACCAAAGCTTACTAAGCCTTACAAAGGTTGGTGCCACACTCTCTTTTCACCCATCTGCCCCACTGATGCCAGGTGACCCAGTCTGGTCTTTCATTGGCTTGACAACCTTTCATGACTCTCCATTGCCTTTGGAATAACATCCCAAATTGTCAACTGATTTTAAGGAACCATGTGTCCTGATGCACTCCTCTGTCTCCAGCCTCATTTCTTGCCATTCTCTCCTGCTTTCTTCTGACTAGGTGTGATGCATCTCCTTCAGTTCCTTGAACACATACCATGCCCCTTTTCATATCTTGGTCATCCCACAGGCTGTTCTTTCTACCAGGAATGCCTTTCCCTCCTGTTTTTATTTTAAATGTTGAATGACTGAAGGAATTAATGAAGGAATATTAAAGAGGGTCAGGGTAGGACTGAAGTTCAGGAGAAAGATTAGGAATAAAGGGACTAGGAAATGAATCACAAAACTATGATAACAGTTGATTCTTTGAGGTTTAACTGACCATGGGAAATAGCACATCCAGCATCCAGATTTTGTTTTTTTCTCTTCTATGTTTCCTCCTTTTCTTCTAAGTCTTAGCACAGTGCCATTTTCTCTAAGTTTCTGACCACCAGTGTGGGATGAATCTCTTTGCTGTATGTCCTATAGTTCTATGCACTTCCTTTCCATAATGTTCACCATACCTGACTGAAGTTGCTTGAGGGTGAGGCCATGTCTTGTTTTTTCTCCAACTTCGGCACATAATTTTATAAGTACCACACAGTCACTACTTTCTATACATTTATTAGTTTGAAATACATGAAATTGCTCTGGGACACGTAGCTTGTACTTTGCATTGGTTTTGATGTTTTGTTTGGAGGCCATTTCTTTCCTTTTTTTTTTTTTTTTTAATATTTATTGCTCCCATTTGTTTCTTATGTAATTGGGGATTTTGTCAGGTACTTGGAGATTTTATAAATTCCCTATTTACTCTTTCATAGTGAGTACAACTGGTTGAGGAATGTGACTAATTTCAAACATAAAAATGTTGTTGTCTATTTGAATAATAGAATTAAAATTCAAAGACTATCCTGATTTTCTTAGTGGCCCTCTCGGCACATGGTCTAGAGAGCATGTGTCTCTTTTCCATTCTTTTGCCTCACCCTCCCCTTTGCCTGAATAGTTCCTATGTATCTTTTTATCTCTCAGGGAAGTATTTCAGATAATATGCACATAGACTGTGTAGAGGACCACTGGAGTCCCCTAGTCAAGTACAAGAGTACCTGACAGAGTAGGCACTCATAAATGTTCAATGAGTGAGTGAGTAAATGAATGAAGGAATGTTAGAGAGTTGAGGTAATTTGTTCAGGGGAAAGATCAGGTATAAAGAGATGAGGGAATCACAAAGTGATGTTTTTTGACCTTGAAGCTAACCAAAAAATACAGTACACCAATCACTCAGACTGTAGTTTCTAAACACCATTCTCCAGTAAAAGGGAGCAAGAAGCTTTGGAGAAATGGTTGGATTTAATATAGCGGCAAGGAGAATACAAGATGAGTCTGAACCATCATCTAGTGCCAAGAAACAAGAAAGTTCTCAGGTATATTTAGTGACTTTCACCTAATAAATGCAATATGGAAAGAGAACAGGAGTAACTTCAGTAACAGCAGGAACTTGGGTGATACTACCTCAGCCAAGTGATCCAGGTTAACATCGTAGTTTGCAATTAACATGTCGGATTCCCAGATATGACCAATCATGAGGGAGACAGGTGGGCAGTGTAAGAAACATCTGACCAGTAAGTATATTAAAAAATGTCAAGGTCATGAAAATCAAGGAGTGACTAAGAAACTCTTAAAGAATCAGAGAAGAACAAGGAGATACATCAGCTAAATGCAAAGTGGTATCATGGGATGGAAGAAATGATATTATTGAAAAAAAGTAAAGTCTGAAATAATTCTGTAGTTTGACTACCAACATTAATTTCTTGCATTTGATGAATGTACCATGGTTATGAAAGATTTTAACATTAGACAAAACTGGGATGGGAATTATGGGAATTATTTGTGCATCTTTACTTTTTCATATACCTAAATTTATTTCAAAATAAAGGAATTAAAAAAAAAGATTCCACACAAGACTTGGCCTCATTGGCTTTTTAGAGGAGGTGCATAGAGAGAACAGTCAGATTCGCCTGATTTGAGGTTTGTGAAATCCTGGCCCTCTGGATGTGCATGTAATGCTACCTTTATCTGCATACTCTTTATTATTATGAAAGGATTCCATGCCTTTATACTCATTTGCGCCTCTGCATTAAGAGGAAGGATAAGCAAGAAAGGTGCTTAAATTCATAGAGGACAAGAGTAAGTTCTAGAAGTCTGGGATAGATGAGTAATCTCACATATAGTGTTTGAGACTAGGCATTGGTAGAGACCAAGATAGGTTCTCTGAATGAAATCTACCTGCAAGGAAATTATGGCATCATTAACACACTAAGGAGAGAATCTGGCAGAGGTAGCAACTAGGTCCAAACAATGAATATCAAGCGCTGTGAATTTGTCAGCATGCTGCACCATGGACCAGGGACTATAGACCCAACCCGCATTTCATCGACCTGGTCACTGAGACCTCTACAGTAGAGGTACTTCTAGAGTAGGTTGACCATATTTCCTTGAGACAAAAATCAGAGGGGCTTTTTGGGCTCCCTCAACAGATTGTGCCTGGGGCAACTCATCTGCCCCTTTTGCCCCAAGTTACAGAAGGCCCTGGGTTATTAAAAATGGGCCAAAATAGTCAGGAAATATGAAAATACATGGAACTGTCCCATTTAAAATAGTATGTGTGGTCAGCCTATTCTAGAGATACTTCCTCAGGCCATTTTAGATCCTTTTGTTATGGTTCTGTTACCCATGAAGATGTAATTAGACACAAAGAAAGGATATTGATTATCTGTGTTCAACTCCATGGTAGATAATGAAAACTAATGCACTAGGTATTATTACCTCCATGTTTCAGTGGGAATAAAAGACATACAAAGAGATTAAGTCACAACACTAGTTACAAGGGAAGTAGTAGAACTGGGATTCAAATTCAGATGTGTCAATTTCTGGTTCAGTCTCTTCGCAGCCCCATATAGAAAGGGCTACTACCCTGCTATCCTCTTTAGTGATCCTACCTCATAAGTTGTTGGGACTCCTGGCAAAATGGCCCACTGCTCTCTGGGATTACATTAAGCAGTAATAATTGCTTAAAGACAACTAACTCTTTTTGAGGACAAATTCTATAGTGAAGGGGCAAGAAGGTAACTCCATAATATGCATTTTCCCTTTACTTGGTAGTTACCGATTTAGGGGGATAATAATGCCAACCCTGCCTGACCCAGGCACTTGGGCTGATGCTGACTCCATCCCTAGTGCAAGGGGCAGGACAAGTGATTCAGACTAGTGTGCGCTATTCTCTGGCCCCAGATTTGGTGAAGGAATGGACATGCAAGCCGAACTGGGTCAAGAAGAACGCAGAGTCTTTGCTGGGAGCCTCTGGAAAACATGAGGGCATTTTTTCAGAGAGGGGAAGCATGAGGTGTGGGAGAGGCAACAAATTGAAGCTAATTACTTTGTCCCGGCAAAGTGGAATCAGTCTTTGGGGAAAGTGATATGTGGATCACAGGTTAAAAAAAAAATCTTATGTTCCCACCTATCTATAAGCCAATCCCCTTTTTAATTAATCTTATTTGAGCTGTTTTTTCACTTATTTATAACTGAAATAATTGTCACTGACAACTTCCAAGCTAACTTTTATAAACATCAGCCTGTGAGTAGGATAACTATAATTTACAGTTCAAATCAGGACCATTTTGAGTGAGTTAGAGGGGGCTGCCAATCCTTACATGCAACAACTGGAAGCCTCACAGATAAACTGAAAAGTGCGGTCGCCCTACCACAAAGGCTTTTTCTGGTTGCAATTTTGTGAATGAATAAACTGTGAGACTTCGGGCAACTCATTTTTTATCTTTGATATCTTTTTTTCAAGGCGATGAAATGCTACATTCTGTGAGTCTAGGTGTTTCCTCCCTAGTCTATAATATTCTGAGCTCTCTCCTGCAGAAGGAGTCCAAAGTTGGCAATGTTTCTTAGTACAAAGATAGTCATAATCACTTTAATAGCTAGAGAGGGCTCTGTTAAACATGAAGAGGGAGTTAGAGCAATTTCCTCAGTTCAGATCAGTAAGATACACATCTAATCTCTGGCCATCAATGAATAGGAGAATCTTGGTTTAGGTTGGAAGAGAACTTCAGTGTGTATGTCCTCCCATCCCCTTATTACCTATCAGCTTCATTCAAGTTGACTTCCTGTGTGTCACTATTAAATCTGTTCCTGCCCCTTCCCAACACAGACACCAGCACTGTAGCAGCTTCACATGCTAACAAACTGAACGTTTGCTGGCTGGTGTTAAACTGCTCTACCACGTTTATACTAACCCTTACATGGATACTAGAGAGGCACCAAGGAGCAAAGTTTACAAATTGCAAAAGACTAAAATAAAAAAATCATAAAATAGTGTGCTGGATGTCTGGTTGTTCTAATGACAGGATTGTTAGCATCAAAGAAACATCAAAGGGGAAAAAAACAGAACAAGGATGACTTCCAGTCAGTATTCAATATTCTCCTCCTCACACACATTTCTAAGGCCAGTTTGACGTCATAGTCTGGAGCCTCAAATCTTGAGTCTTTTGCCAGGTCATATCCTTTGAAGGATGGGTGAGAAACCTATCTTTCTATTTCATAAATAATGTCTTCTAACAATTAATACAAGCTGCCAGGACACATAATTTTATTTAGCCAACACTTGATGAATATCTACTATATGCTAGCTGGTGCAAGTGAAACTCTGGCCATTGGGGTCACACACAGCAGAGTGTGGAAATGACACATATTATATAGTTAATCTTTGAGGTATTGATGTTCTTTATTTGAGTTATGAACAAGTGCTATGAGAAGTAGAAGAGTGAGCAATTCCTTCTTTTGTAGGGAAAAGCATATAGGTGCTATCCATTCTGAGCCTTAAAATCTAAGAGTAGAAAGAAAAAAAGGACATTTTTGCTAAGAGGTTCAGAATATATAATGACACAGAGCAGGAAAAACAGTATTTCCCTCCAATACTAGTCAGTGTATAGCATGGCTGCCTTAGGAACTCCTGCAGGATAGGAAGAATTACAGTTTGAAATGTATCTCAAAAAAAGACATTGAAGTCTTAACCTTCATGCCTTTATTTGTGACCTTATTTGGAGTAGGGTGTTTGTACATAGTCAAGTAAACTGATAACATTTAGTGTAGGCCCTGGTCTAACATGTCTGCTGTCCTTATTAAAAGGAGAAAGTTAGACTCACACAGACATGCAGAGGGAAAATGATGGGAATGACACAGGAAGACTCTGTATGAAGATGGAAGACTGGAGTGATGCATTTAAAAGTGAAGGAATCCAAAGATGCCAGGAAACCAGCAGAAGTTGGGAAAAGTCAAAGAAGTTGCCCTTTCGAAGGAAGCACTGGTAACGCTTTGACTTCTGAGTCCCCAGAACTGTGATCCCATAGACTTATGTTCTTGTAAGTGACCCAGTTTGTGAAATTTTCTGAAAGCAACTCTTAAGAATCTAAAACAGGGATTTAAGAAGTTGCATGTGTAATTCTGGGCTGCCCACACTTATTTGAAAACAGTCTTCCATTGTATGATTCTGCTTAAGGTTTTGTTTAAAAAGTAGGGTTTCCTTGGTTTAAAAAAAAAGTTGAAAATCACAGGCATGGAACTTTAAGAGTGTATCAGTTGGACGCTTCCAGATTCAAATAAAAACTTCTAGATGAAATATCTTAAATAATGAAAAGGATTTGGAACTCACACAATCATAAAGGTACAAGGTGATGTGAGATTCCAGGGCAATTTGATAAGAGACTTTGATTATGTCTCTATTTCTTGGCGGTTTTATGTAAAGGTCCCATGTCATGGGTTTCTTCTCAACTAGCTCCTGTTATAGTAGGAAAATGGAGCCCAAGCTCTAGCTTCACGTCACAACAAACTGTAGAATACGAAAGAATAACTACGACCAGGTATTCCCAAGAAATGCTTTGGAATTCTCACTTCTTGGCCATCCTTGATCCTGTGCTGATGACTTAGGCCTGTATCCTAAACCAACTGTGACAGGAGGGATTTGCCCTGATTGGTTTAAGCAACAATTTCCATTAGCCTTTGCTACATAACAAAACACCCCAAAATTTAGTGTCTCAAAACCAGAATAATTTATTAGCTCATGATTTTGTGGGCCTAGAATTTGGGCAAGCCACAGTTGGGGTAACTTAATCTCCTCCATGTTGTGTTGGCTAGACTCACTCATGCATTTCAGGTCACTTGGCCAATTAGCTCAGGGCTGCCTTGTCTAAGATGGTGTCAGTCGCATGTCTGCTGGTTGCCTGGATGCCTGGATTCTCTTCTGTGTATCCTCTCCATCATGCCTGCTTGGACTTGTTCTCATGAGCATAGCACTCAATGAGGGTGAGAATAGAAGATAGGAGGCCTGTACATTATTTTAGTCAAAGCAAGTCCCCACATCTTGAAGGGAAGAGTCCACCAATGTGTAATGGCTCAAAACCTACTATACCCTCCCTTATAGCTGAGTGAAGGGACCAATTTCACCCAAACTGCATAGTTCCTGAACAGAATGAATATAAAGGAGAAAACTGAATAGAGTCCGGAGAGAAATCTCAAAAGTAGATTGAAAGTCCTGAGGGGATATGCATACCTTGCTAGGTGTACTTTATCTTTTAGTCTTGGGATTTTCACCATGTTTTTTAGGACAGCATAATTAATGATTCTGATGAATTCCCATTAGCAAACCTGATTTAAAACTGAGTCACCATGGCTATTTTCTCAATCTGAGATTGACATGAGTAATATTTCCTTGCTGGGCTATATGCTCCTTCCTCTTGGACCGTGGGCCTGCCTGGGCTATAACTCACAGTTCTTTGTAACGCTTAGACACTGATTGCTTGTTCCTAAGTGCAGGAGAGGTTTTCTGCCCTGAGATTCAGTCTTAAGGTCCTTCTGTAACAGCTCTGAGTTATGCTCTGCACACCCTCCTTCATTTCCCTCTTAGTGCGCTTAAGCTGCTAGTTTGGGGTTTTCCTGTTCAGAAGCAACATTTTTTGCTGCTGGCCAATTCCTTGGACTCCAAGCACTCCTGGGTGCCTGCACACTATTGTCATTGCCATGGCTTTTTCTTTCTTTCTGACCTTGACTAGGTCAGCCTTGGTCCATCCAGTGTGCTTGGTCATCAGTTAGGAAAAGGCTACAATCCAATTGTCTTTCCTCCTAGAAGTCTCCAAGTACACTGCAGCTGATAAGGTCTCCAATAACCAGATGAACACAAACTTGAGCAAGTGACCAGGAGATGGTGATATCTCCATAGCATCTTAGCTACATCCACAGTGAGTTCTCTGCCACATGCACAGAATTATCTCCGCTGCTGGACTGTACACAACCTGTAGTAGAAGTTTCAGATCACACTGATAGTGTTGAAGATAAATAATAAATCAATTTTTAAAATGGTTACATAAGTAAGATAACCTTATACATCTTGACTAGGCTGACCTAGACAAGGTCGGAAAGAAAGAAAAAGCCATGGCAATGACAATAGTGTGCAGGCACCCAGGAGTGCATGGAGTCCAAGGAATTGGCCAGCAGCAAAAAATGTTGCTTCTGAACAGGAAAACCCCAAACTAGCAGCTTATGCGCACCAAGAGGGAAATGAAGGAGGGTGTGCAGAGCATAACTCTAGAAGGAAAAAGTTTAAGGACATTGAAAATGTTCCCTGATAGATGAATCGTCTCTTTACTTTTCCTTTGATCCTTCAAAAGCACCTTAATCTTGGATCTTCTGATAATATTGGTGGAGGATACCTGAGCTCAGAGGAACAGTTTTGAAGAATAAGAAATTCTTTCTTAAACTGAATAGGAATGAGAACCTGAGGAGTCCTTTGGGCAAAGAGGATATTAATTAGGGAAGCCCCTGCACCTGACTAATGTAGATCCTGGGCTATCACCTGGGAGTAGGTGGTTTCTGGGAAATGAATGAACAGCTTCAAGAACCTCTTCAAGAACAGAAGAGGAACCCATGAACTCATAACATGTCCTGCTGAACAACTGGGTTTTCTCACATAAGAAAACCTGTGCCAGGTGTGGCTGATGGAACTCCATTGCTATCATCTTAACCCAAATCACAAGCACTCATACCGATTGAAGGTTGCAATAGCCTGCTTCCATTCTTGGACACATCAACTCATTCCCCAAACTAAAAGCAGTGATCTATCAGTAACATCAACTATATTATGTCATTCTCCTGCTGAAACCCCACTTCCTTTACCCACACCCCATGATTTCCCATCGATCATAGACTATGCAAACTTTACTCAGACCTACAGTTCCCATGTGTTGGGTCTCCTGCTTAAATTTACGGATTCAGCTTCTGCATTTCCCATTGTGTTCATCATGCCCTGGACACCCCACTTGAGCACTGCATCTTCTAGCATAATCCCGCCTTTTCTTGTGGTTTTAATGGTCACAACTAAATTGAATAGCAGTGGGATAAGCAGTGACTGGTCAATATAGAAATGCCAAGTGTGTACTTGTCATACGAGAGAGAGAGATTTATAGAACATAAGAGGGCAGTTCTGTCAAAAACTTGTGTTTTGACATACTTAAGCATTCTTATATTTCTGAGAAAGGAATCAGAAAGAATGAAATGTTATGTGGATGAAAGTGAAGTAAATACAAGAACAAATTCCCTGAGAATTATTTAAATGCGAAATCTTTTTTTTAAAGAAGACATTTGACTCCTAAGGATTCTGCTTTCTATTTATCTTCCTTTTCCCTCCTATTACTTTGTGAGGTTCTGTATTGTATTACAAATCTTCTTTATCCATCTCTGTGTAAATTGTGAGCTCAATGAGCAGAGGGAATAGGTCTGAATCATTTTTGAATCACAGTGCTGAGTACAAAATAAAGGCTCCAGAGTTAACGAATAAACTTATTTGTTGACTTTCTTTTTAAGTAATATGGGTGCTCTGAAGCAACATAAATCAACTCAATTATGAGGTAAAAAGGAGCAATGAAAAAGAGGGAATAATGCAGGTAGGGGGGTGTTTAGATGTCAAGAAGAAACTACCAATTTCATGTTTTGTAAAAGAAACAGGAGCAAACACACTCTGTTTTCCTTCCCCTGCTTTATAATCCTTGTATACCTAATACCTACATACTAGTATATTTTACATAACTACATAAAAGCATCTACATAATTGGATATTTTGATTTTCAAAAAAAGCATCTTGAGTAACTCCTTACTCTATCTTATATTCCTCATAAGTACTGTGAGAGCTGCAGAATATTCCACCCAGTTAATATACTGCTGTTTCACTATGTTCACTGTTCCTGTTATTGGACATTTAATTTTTTTTCAATGCCTGCTATTTTAGAGAATGCTACAATGAAGAGCCTCATACTAGGTGTTTGTTCTTTTTTGAATTATCTCCTCAGTCTAAATTATAATAAAATTACTGGGTCAAAAGATGTGAACATTTGTATGGTTCTCAATGCATACTGCTTTGTTCTTGTTTTATTTCCAGTCAGAAGATAGTTATAAGTTTCACTAGAAATTATGGTGCTAGAATTAGTTTTAGTCTCTTCCTTGCCATATTGATGGATGTAAAATATACTTCATTGTTTAACTTGAATTTTTATAGACTGAACATTTTCTTCTGTTTGCTTCATATCTACATTTCCTTTTATTTATGTCATTTGCCTGTAAGGGGACATTTATATAAGTTAGAATAAGCTTCACATATTTCACATAGTAATCAATTTCTCTAGCATTTGAGCTAAGTACTTTTCCAAATGTTTTCATTTTCACTGATTGTTTTGTTTTTATAGAAGGTATCTATCGATATTTTCTTTTATGAATCCTAAGAGTCAAAGTTCAAGCACTATTATCTATGCGTACAAACTCACAACTTTATTTTGTGCAGTTATTCACATTGAATACCTTAATAAAAGTTTAAATATAATTTCTGTACATAAATTTTCCCCTAGACTGATAATCCACTGGCCTCTTGAGTTCACATATATGGGATTTGGGAGGATTCTTGTTAAAAGGAAGGACAGGCTCCTTGTCTTGAAGCTGCATTTCTACAACAGGCATTGTTTTTACTAACAGTGTATGTTATTTGGTAGCATTGTCTTGATAATGATGGATGTTATGAAAAGAGAAAGACTAACAGTTTCCTAGATGGGACCACATTATGATTTTCCTGTGCACTAGGCACTTGTGCTTGTGGACCTATCCCTTCATATTTTTATTTTTTAATTAAAAGTTTTATTTTACAACTACCTTGTTGTACAGGTTAATATAATCCAAGCTAGATTCCTTATATATTCAGTTCTTTTTTTCCTTTCAATTGTTTTCTTATTTTAAAATTAAAACATTTACATGAAATCGATTTATACTATTATGGCTATTATGTCTATTTACTATTATGTCTAATTGATATCAGCCCTTCCCAAAGCCACATCTTTTCACCAATTAGCTATCTGTCTAAACTTTCAGGTCTACTTCTTATCTTTTCATTTGGTTCCTCAGATACATATTCTTATATCAGAACTACAGCATTTTAACAATTATTTTAATATGTTCTAATAGTCGTTAAAGCTGATTTATAACCCAGAGTTCTTTTTAGTCTCTTGCCATTTATTTTCCAAATGAACTTTAAAACATCTCTGTTTATTATAATTTTAAACATCTTCTTGATTTTGCATTTTATTTGTATGTATCTCAGAGAGAGATAGCGTCATTGTAAAGCTTCAACAGTTTGATATTCTGTCCTAGCATACTGTAGAGGGAGTTTAAGATGAATGGAGACAATCAGAAAATGGGGTAAAGAAGAGCCTGCACTAATTTAGGGTGAGCTCCCAGCAAAGAGTGCTCAGAGAGACTGGGGCACAAATTCCTCAGTATCAACATAGTCCCAGAAGAAGGTTGTAAGCCAGCACTGTAGGACAAGTGCTACTTTACCTTTCAGAGGAGGGCAAAGGGAGTGCCCTTGGATAGAGACTGGAAACTATCCTTTAGCCAAATCTAACTTCTAACTTGATATTCTAAAGTGACTGAAGCTTTATGGTCCTCAATATCAGGATTACATATAATTTTAAACAAGGAAATGTTTTTTTATTTTTCCAAATTGTTCATATAGCCAAGCACATATAACATGAAGTCTACTATCTTTAAATTATTTTAATTGTACAATTCAGTTGTATTAAATACTTTCATATTGTTGTTCAACTGTCATGACCAACCATCTCCAGAACACTCTTCTTTTTGCAAAACTAAAACTATCATTAAACTATAATTCCCCAGGACTCCCTTCCCCTGCTTTTGGCAATGACTATTCTTTCTTTCTTTTTGAAAAATTTATCTCTCCTTTTCTCTCATGATCTATTCTCTGAAAACCACCATTTTACTCTACTACTATACAAGCTCAGCTTTTTTTATTTTTTAAGATTCCACATATAAATGAAATCATGCAATGTTTATCTTTTGGTGTCCACTATATTTCATTAGCATAATATCCTACAGATTCATTCATGCATGCATATATATGTATGTGTGCATGTATGTATGTATCACCATATTTTATTTATCCAGTCATCCATTAATAGACTTTTAGGTAATTTCCCTATCTTGACTACTGTGAAAAACTAATGAATAAGAAAGTGAAGCTATCTCTTCAGGATTACAGTTTTTTATTTCATTGAACTATATATCGAGACATGGGGTTTCTGGATCCTATGGTAGATCTATTTTTAATTTTGAGGACACTCCATACTATTTTCCTATATCAGTTTATACTCCTACACATGGTGTACAAAGGTTCCTTTTTCTCTACGTCCTCACCAACACTCTTATCTTTTCACTTTTTATATTAGCATTCCTAATAAGTGTACAGTGGTATCTCGTGGTTCTCTTCATTTAATTTCCCTGATTATTAGTGACATTGAGAATCTTTTCATATACCTATTGGCCATTTGTATACCTTATTTAGAAAAATGTCTGTTCAGGTCTTTTGCTCATTTTTAAATCAGGTTATTGCTCTTTATATTGAGTTATAAAGGTTCCTTAGATTTTGATATTAACCTCTTACTGGATATATAGTTTGTAAACATTTCCTCATGTTTCATAGATTGCCTTTTCATTTTGTTGATGGTTTTCTCTGCTGTGCAGCTTTTTAGCTTGATGTCTTCCCAATTATTTATTTTAACTCTTGTTGATCATGCTTTTTTTTCAAATCCATGACCAGTGTCAAAAATTTTCCCTAGCACACCCAGGTAGAGTAATGGTTGGGTACAGTCACATGCATCCCAAGGTCCCAAGTTTGCACCCTGGGACCTAAGAGAACAACCAAGATGAATAACTAAATAAAATAAAGTACTTCATCCTCCTCTCTCTTCCTGCCTTCTCTTCTCTGTTCTCCTTCATTCCTGTCATCACCTTTCCTTGAGAAAAAAAAAAAGAGCTTTACCCATGTTTTCTTCCAGTTTTGCAGTTTTCAATCTTGAGTTTAAATCTTCGATCCATTTTTGAGTTGATTTTTTATGTGTATTGTGTAAGATAAATGTTCATTTTATTCTTTTACTTATGGATATCTAGTTTGTGTAACATTTATCAGAGACTGTCCTTTCCCCATTGTGTATTCTTGATATCTTTGTCAAAAAAATTAGTTGATTTCATGTACATGAGTTTGTTATTTATTGGTTATTTATTCTGTTCCATTGATTTGTCTCTTTGTATGTGTATGATTATTATAACTTTTCAATATAATTTGAAATCAGGAAGAGTGATGCCTCTAACTTTGCTCTACTTGCTTAAGATTGTGTTATCTGTTTGGGATCATTTTTGTCCCCATATGATTTTAGAGTTGGTTTTGTTTTTCCATTTCCATGAAAAATGGCATTGAATTTTGATGCTTGCATTATGCTTATAGTTCACTTTGGGTATATGGGCTTTTAAAATATTACTTCTTTCAATCCATGTGCAGTAAGTATCATCCATTTATTTGTGTCTTCTCCAATTTCTTTCATCAGTGTTTTATGGTTTCTAATGGACATACCTTTTACTCATTTCATTGAATTTAATGTTTAGTATTTCAGTTGTTTTTGATGATTTTATAAATAGTATTCTTTTCTAATTTCTTTTTGAATCATAAATGTATAGAAATAAATCTCTTTTTACATTGATTTTCATGCTACATCTTCAATGAATTTGCTTATCATTTCTAACAGTGTTTTGGTAAGAGTCCCATTATGTCATTCTTAAACAGACAGTTTTACCTTTTTCTTTCTGACTTGGATTTCTGTAGTTTCTTTTCCTCAAAATGTTCTGGCTAAGACTTCAAGTACTATGTTGAATAGAAGTGACAAGAGACCCATGTTCCTGATTTAAGAGGAAAAACTCTCAACTTCTCACTGTTAGTGTGGTGTGCTGAGGTTGGTTATATGTGGCTTTTATTATGTTGATGTAACTTCCTTCCACACCTAATTCGTTGAAAGGGATTTTTTTAATTTTAATAATGAATGTATGTTGAATTTTGTCAGATGCTTATTCTGCATTTATTGAGATGATGCGTGACTTTTAATGCGTGACTTTTGATGCGTGACTTCATTTGTTAATGTGATGTACCGCATTGGTTGTTTGCACTAGAGGTATATAGTTATTTTTATACTCAGAAGATTCATCCCCTCCAAATAAATAAAATAACAACCTATAAACTTACTAGTATATAACACATTAGTTTCATATGCATACATATATGTATATTTGAATGAATAGATAGACCAATGACAACAAATAACCCAATGTTTGATGTATTTCAACAAATTCAAAAAGTATGACTAAGCTGAACAAATAGAAAAACATTCACTTAATGAATTATGGAATTCAATTTAAAGCTATCAAAAAATTATATCCCTAGATATCAAATAGAAGTAAATTTAAGTTAACCCTAGGATATTTAAACTCAACCCTTTAAAAATTTCCAGTGATTAAGTACCAGAGAACATAAATGAAAAAAAATTTCAATCACAAAATTCACATGGAAGAAAACATAAATATGCATCATGAGAAATAAAAAAGCAAAGAACTAGATCCAGAAATAATTCAGATATAGGAATTGTTTCAAAATAAATTTGTCTAATTTTTTCAATAAATTAGAACAATGTTACAAAGTACTGCAGATGGACAAATTGAGTAAAGAAGATTAGGTGTATAATGACAGAAGAACTGAAATAGTGGTAAAATGAAGGTATTACTTGCAGTTGTGGATTTACCATGATGTGTACCTTAATACTATAAATGAAAGTTATGCAGCAGTGTTTCTTTAATAAAATTAAAATTTAAAAAGCTATCTAAAGGCATCGCATTTCTTGATATCCAACTATATTACAAAACTTTAATAATCACACATATAAAAAGAGCAAATGGACATGTGCTGGTGGAGCAGGGATTAAGTTAATTGCCTCTGAAGGATACAAGCCACATCCCACTGGGTTTGAGTCCCTGCGTGGGGGATGGAGGGACAACCAGTGTAGATAACTAAATGGAAATAAAATAAAAATGTTTCTTCCTCCTCTCTCTTCCTAGCTTCCTACCTACTTGCCTTCATTCCTGCCTGCATCTTTCCTTGAAAAATAATAAAATAAAATGGAGTTTTGTAAGTTTTTTTTCAAAGAGGCAAATAAATCAAAGGACCAGAATAAATAACACATAAATAAATCCATGCATAAAAAGTCAACTAATTTTTTGACAATTTCCAAAAATGCAAAATGGGAAAAGGATAGTCACTTTGGTAAATGTTCCCCAAACTAGATATCCATATGCAAAAGAATAAAATGAGCTTTTCTCTTACACAATACACAAAACTTCACCTCAAAATGGATGAAAGATTTAAATTTAAGATTGGAAACTGTAAAATTACAAGGAAACATGGGAAAAACTTTTGACATTGATCCTAGTTATGTCAGCAAATCCATAATCAACAAGAGCAAAAATAAATAATTGGGACTGTGTCAAACTAAAGAGCTTCTGCACAGTAAAGGAGACTATCAACAAAATGGAAAGCCTATCTACAGAATGCGAGAAAATGTTCATAAACCATGTATCCAATAAGAGGATGATATCAAAAACTTTAAGGAACCTGTACAACTCAATAGCGATAGAAGAGCAAAGGAGCAAAGGACCTAAATAGACATTTTTCCAAAGGAGACATGCAAATGGTCAGTAGGTATATGAAAATATATTCAGTGTCATTAATAATCAAGGAAATTCAAAACAAAACCACAATAAATACCACTGCACACCTCTTAGGAATGCTACTATCAAAGTTAAAAGATAAAGAGTATTGGTGAGGATGTAGATAAATGGGAGCACTTGTACACTGTGTGTATGAGGGTAAGTTGATATAACCATTAGGAAAAGAGCATGGTGGGTTCTCAGAATTGAAAAAAGAACTACCATAGGATCCAGAAACCCCATGTCTGGATATATATCCAAAGGATATAAAATTGTTATCTTGAAGAGATATCTGCACTTTCTTTTTCATCAAAAAATTAACCACAATAGTCAAATAGGGAAACAAGAATAAAGTATTTCATGAAAGATATTGAAGAAGATATAAATAAAAGCAAAAGTATGCCATGTTCATATTCATATTGGAAGAAAAATATTAAAATGTCCATACTGCCCAAAACCATCTATATATTCAATATAATGACTACCAAGAGTCCAATGAAAATTTTATTTATATATATATGTGTGTGTGTGTGTGTGTGTGTGTGTGTATATATATATATATATACACATATATATGTATCTCAAAAAATACCTTGACTTACCAAAGTAATCCTGAGAAAGAGCAAAGCTGGAGACATTACACTTCCTGATTTCAAGCTATTTTATAAAGTGGTAGTAATTGAAGCAGTTCGATACTGGCATTAAAAAAAAAAAAAGACAAATAGAATTGAGAACAGAATTGAGAGCCCAGAAATAAATGTATGTACATACAGTCAAATAATATTCAATGGGGAAGCCATGAATACTCAAAGGAGAAAAGATAATCTCATCAATAAATACTGCTAGGAAAATTAGATAATCACTTGTAAAAGAATGAAATTAGACCCCTAACACCACTCACAAAAATTAGCTGAGAATATAAATTATTGAAGATCCTCCCATGCCCTAACACATTCTTGAAAATCATCAGATAATTGCCTAGACTGAATACTTCTAATGACATGACTTATAGAAAACCAAGTCCAGCTAGTGAGTTCATTAATAGGCAAAATGTGATTTACTTTAAATTCTCCATAATTAATACCCAGTCTTTGCTTCAGAGGGGTTTGTTTTTAGTCACAGAGTTTCTCTGGAGAGTCTGCTCAAGAATAAATTTCTTGTCAACCATATGAAATAGGAGGATAGACAGTTTGAAGAATTTTCTATGAGCCAAATGATCCAAAGATAGAATGAGCTACCTCCAGAGAGAGTAACATCAACATTTCTAAAATCAGATGGAAGGCCATTTAGGGGCTGTTATAGAGGATATTCAACCATATGGATCCATTTCTATGGTCTCAATGGTTTCTTCCCAGTATGAGGATCCTAGCGGCAGAAAAAATGGAGACCTCAGAGAGAGAAAGAGTGTTGCTATAAAGCATTCAATAAAAAGGAAGAACAGAAAGATTTAATTTAGTTGTAATGGAAGCAGCTTTGGACCCTGCACCTAAACTGATCTGAGTTTGGGAATCAGACAAAGAGATCCAGCAGTGCATCTTTTCTGGGAACTGTGGCTTCCAGTTTGAACTCATGTCTGTACATCTAGCTAACTACTGGAATTTGCTTTTCAGATACTGGAATTGGGCAGGATTATCATGGTTTCTGTACATATTAGTCACCTAGTGTTGTGTAACAAATTAACTCAAAACAACATCTCATAAGAATAAATCCTTATTATTTCACAATTTCTGAGGATTTGCTATCTGGAAGAAGCTTCACTGGATGATTCTTGCTCAGGATTTCAGTCCAGCTCTCAGTGGGATCTGCAATTACCTCCCTCTTAGAGAGGGCTGGAGAATTCACTTCTAAACTCACTAATCTGATTGTTAACAGATCTTTCTTCTCACTGGCTGTAGGCTAGAGACCTCCATTTCTTGACATAGGGACCCCTCTATAGCCCACCTATGTAGCCTTGTGATGTGTCATCTAATTTCACACATGAAAGTAATTCAAGAGGGAGAGAAATATGATCAGTGAATAACATAGTGCCCCAAAAGGACTGCTATCTAGAATATAAAACATCTTCTATAACTCAGTAATAAGAGAAATTGCCTAATAACATATGAACACAGTATTTTGAACAGAAATTACACAAAAGAAGATATCTGAATGATCAATAAGTTGCTCAATTATTGCTAGTCATCAGTTTTAAAGTCATTGAATAGCTATTATTTTTTATAGAGGGTGGAAAGAAGAGAGAGAAGGAAGAAATATCTTTTTTATTTGTGTATTTATTTTGGTTTTTCATCCCACCCTGCACCTCAAACCCAGGTCCTTGGACATTACATGGTCTGTAAGCCAGTGTCTCAGCCCCACTTGAGCCACAGGGGTGCACCCCAGAATGGCTAAAATTTTAAAGACTAAAATATCGACATCGGCTAATTGAATGATCATACACTTAAGCTACAGTATAAAATGGCAAGGGCATTTATGAAATAATTTAGTTTACACACATTTACCTGAGCATTTCTATCTAAGACAAGTGACTTAAATTCTTCACAGAAAGACTTGTGCATTAATATTCAGAAGAGTGTCATTCATAGTAACCAAATCTGGAAATGATTTGTTTGTGCAAGAAATTATGGTATACAATGGAATACTACTTAGCCCTCCCTATCTCCAGATAAATATATGTTGCTACATGTAACTATAAAATTTTAACAGTCAGTGTGCCAAGTGAATGATGCTAGAGACGAGATTATACACCATCACTCTATGTGTCATCTAAGGGGAAATAAATCCACAGTGATAGAAATCAGGTCAGTGATTATGTGGGGCAGGTGTTGGAGAATATTGACTTCAAAATGGCAAAATGAACATTCTGAAATAAGGGAAATACTCTATCTTTTTTGGGATTGTGATAGTTATGTGGTTTATTTGATATTCATTTGGTAAAACTCAGGGAAATGTAATTTAAAGTATATAATTTTCTGTTATATAATTAATATTTTATGAAATTTATAAATAGAATAAGTTCAAATTATATAAACTAACACTTTTTAGAAATATGAGGGATAATTCACAGAAATAAAATACTTGGAAATTTTATTATCCTCTACCTACACAAAAATAATGAACATGAATAACGTAATTAATTTAATTATGTATAACATATATAGGTAAATAGATTTTTATTTTTTTAAATTTGTACCTCAGGGAAAGTATTTTTCTTATGTTTTTAATCATTTATGGGAAAAGATCATATAATAAACCTCATTTTAAAATCTCAACAAATTTTCCAAGTAAAAAATGAAAAATATTATTTTATCAAAATTTAATGCAACAATCTGGAACTGAATAACTAAAGTATAATTTGAAAGTTATTTCAAATTAATAATACTCTTCTGTATAACTTTTGAGTCAAAGCAGAAAACAAATACTATAGACTATTTTCAAGAGGAGATCTTTACATCTTATAACATGGTGTATGTTTAAAGATGAACTCAAAGCAAAATCAGGGCCTTGTATAGTTTCATAATTTACTTTTTAACCCAACAATATTTATGGAGGGCCTATTATGTTCTAGGAATTTTTGTAAACTCTAGATACATTGTCAAGGATGCATATAATTTCCCTCATATAGCTACACACAGGTTAATGGACAGAGACTGAAAAGGAAACATTATAAACTGTATTTCAGATAGTGGTGACTTCTATGGATAAAAATTAAGCTGAATAAGGTGGATAGAATAATAAGAGAAGGGATGCCATTTTGTATATAGTGATCAGGGAAGCTTCTCTGAAAGGGTGACATTTCAGCAGAATTTTGAAGGAAGCAAGGGAATCATTCATGCAGATTTTGGGAGAGTATTGTTCTAGGTCAAAGTATAGATGCAGTTAGAAAAGATAGAGTAATATAGATATAGGAAGTGCACGGGTTCTGAGAAAGCATGTGTTAATTGGCAGAAAGAAAGATCAGATGAATGGAGTAGGGTCAGATCTTAGGCTACCGTATAGAGTTTGGCTTTTCCTCTGAATGAGGTGGAGATCCTGTGAAGCAGAGACAGACATAATATGTTTCACTAGAATAACTCCAGAATTCTCTCTATAGGGAAAAGGGTAGAAACGGGGAGATCAGTTGGGCAATGTCTGTAATAGTTGAAATAAAACATGATAGACTTGGATAGAGAATCTGGCAGTGGGGATAAATAGTTGAATACATATCCTTTAAAAAGAGAATGTAAGTCATTAATAATCTAACTCAGAAGTCTAGAAAGAGGTCAGCTAAACAAATGTTTCAACAATTATTTGAATGAAGAGAATTACATAGGCAAGAAAGAAAATAGTGAATTAGAAACCAGAAAGATAGTAATTGAAAATTAAAAATATTAAAGCTCACTCTTTGAAATGACCAATAATAGATAAATCATTGGCAAAGTAGAGGAAGTAAAAGAAAAGGAAAAATGCAAATACACTGAATCCAAAATGAAAGGATATAACGTCAAAAATGAAAATTTTCAACTATTATGAAAAGTACAGTCGTAATGCATGCAGAAATCTTTAAAATAAAAAAATTAGAAAAATAAAAATGGATGGAATAAACTAAATAGAATCACAGCAGAGTACATTAACTGGCAGAAATTGAACATCTGTGAAAAAGTGTTATAAAAGAACTCTGTGGAAATTTTATGGGTGGATTAAACAAAGTTTAAGGCACAGATAGTTTCCATGCTATTTACTGATCAAAAATATAGGAAAGGTTAAAAATTTTGTAACTCGTTTAATAACATAGAAGGTAATAAGTGGGAAAAAGGGTGGGGGGAGAAAAGGGTCAGGGAGTGTTGTTAGGATGGAAACACAGAGAAAAGATTGGAAGGGATGGGGCTGTGAGATCAGAACATTCTCACACAGGTACCAGCAAATGCAAACATTTGAGTGAGTTGGGGGATGGAATTGAGTCAGTGTGAGAGAGAGGTAGGAAATAGATCAAGCAGGTCATGGGCGTGGTAGTGACGGAGAGTAAGGAAAGATCAAATTTGCAATGCCCCCAATATTTACTCCATGAGATGTGGAATCAATAGTATACTTGGGAGTAAAGAGACGTAGTCTTATCTACCTTTTAGGGTAAAGTTGGACGAATGGGAGCAAGGGTCATAATTCTGTGTGCTCCTGAAGAAATAACTAAAATCAGTGCATAGAAGGGAATGACTTTTCTAACTAAATAACCTCAATGAACTGACTGTCTACCAGTGAAACTAGCTGCTCAGTCACCTTGGGAGTAGTCAACAGCTTGTCACAGCAGAATATAAGAGTGCTGATGTTGGAAAATTCCTGTATCAAGTAAGGCATTGGACCCTGTGACATCCTAGATTCCTTCTGCAACTAAGTCCTTGATGCCACTACGTGTATCAGTCAGTATCCCCCATGAGGATATAAGCACCAGAATGCAGGAAGTTTTTGTCAATTCTGTTTATTTCTGTACTCTCAGTGCCTAGGTTAGATCTTAGCATTTAACAGGCACTCAGTAAGTGTTTGTTAAATGTGTAAAGGTTAAACTTATTGCAGGACCTTGAGCAAGCCACTTCTCAGAATTAAGGGAGTTGTGTTGGACAGCATCTGCTCACCTATCCAGGTCTGCCAGTCCATGATCACATTTCAGATGCTGAGCCAGTGTTTATAAAGAACTTTGCAGACTAGGAGGTGCATCGAGAGCTGCTTATGGTGATGAAAGGCAGGAATGGGTAAGGGCAAATATAAGTCCAGGAGAAGTACGTGATTAGCCTCTGGGGCTCTGAACCATGCATATTCTGAAAGTAAGTGTGAATCATTTCTTGATTATTGTAATAAGAAATGTTATATGTTATGTAAACTTCGGGTAAAGATATTGAGGACCCATCCTAAGCATGTTACCTTTACCTCATTTCAGTCAGCAGAGTTCACAGTTCCCTGATGCTTTTATGGGACAAACTGCATATATAGCATCGGGGACAGACTCTTTTTCAGAGTCCCCAAAATGTATTTTTTTATCCCACAAAGTTAACAAATAACAATGTTAACAATTCTTTAAATGAAGAGTTCTCTCAAGGTGCAGCATTACTTTGTGCCCCCATACACCCACAAGGCGGTGATTTCTTGTCCCCCTGAGGTTTAACACAACTGCCAACATCAAACAGATTGGCTGGAAGGGAATCAGATCTGCTACTGGATACGCTTATGAGACATGCATTCATATTTATTGACTATAGAATCAACTATAAAAACTACACACACACACTAATTGTAATTGTAATGAATTTATTCTACATTTAATTTTACTTTATTTAGAGCAAGTGTTATGAAGAAGCATGCAATTAAGTGTATCTTTGTTGCTCTTTTTTCCTAAAAGTTTATTTCATTGTAGATTGAAAGAAGTAGAAGCCAGTTTCATGGTGACCTAGGAGGAAAAAAATAATAAGAGATGGAATTTAGATCATTATTAATTATGACTATTGGCATTTATCATCTCACTTATTCTTTATATTAACATTAGCAAGTAGATGTTATTGTTGTCCTTCAGTTACAGATGGGGAAACTGGACTCAGTCAGAGTGTCCAGCTTATAGGTTATATAGGGAGCTCAAGGCAAACACAGTTCTTGGGCCCAATTCTGTGCTCTGAATTCAGTAGTACGTGTTTGTAGGTTATACTCCAGAAGACTAGTATCACATTACTTTCCGAACTCAAAGTTAGAATGATCACAATTATAACTGCAGGGAATGGTTTTAAATTAATAGAATCTATATTTCCCGGTACATTATCTCAGTATCACAAGGAGATGTTGGAAAAACAGAGAAATAAACCCACGCTCTAGGGGTGCTGGCAATCAGCGTTCTTTGTCCTCCAGAGACCAGTGTGGGCAACTTCCCTGGGGGTAATTTTTGCTGTAAGGGCCCAAGGAGGGGTAGAAGCAACACCCAGCCATCGACCCTCCCACCCCACGGTAGGAGAAAGTCACCTTCTTCCTGGAGTCTCTTTGCAGTTCAGTGCTGAAGGTTCCTGCGGCGCTTGCCAAACACTTTGAAGCCCTTGTTGGTGGGCAGGAAGTTGTTCTTCGAGGCACTTCCAATGGAGCTCAGCAGGCCTGCCAGCTGATGGGTCACACAGGTGGCAGTATTGCAGGATCTCTTCTGGGCAGTGATGCTGATTGGCGAGGTGGAGAGCAAGAAAACACATGTCAGGAAAAAGCTGGGTGAGGTGAAGAACCTGCCCCTGGGACCGTGGTGATAAAATCCTGTTCTGAGAAGCATCAGTTACTAAACATGATTATCATGGGGAAAAAAATCACGAGGCCATTAGGGGAAGTGTCATGATCACTCTCCATAAGCATTGCCAGAGCTGACAGAAAACCCCAAGGTGGCCATGAAATATAGCTGTCACAGCCAGTCTTACCTGTATTAATAAGCTGAAAGTCAACCAAGACTTAGGAGACTCGAGAGAATTATGAAACCATGCACTAGCCATTCTCAGGATGTAGGATGTGTCTAGAAAACCACAGCCCATTCACAGGAAGCAAGACCTCTTCCTTAGGAAAATGGCAATTCCACTATCTTCCCTGGAAGAGCATTAGAGTTTGCAGCATCGGTCCCAGAGGTGTTAACTTGCTCCATACTATTGCTATTCTTGCTGCCTGAGGTTGGTCGCAGGGACCACTCACCAGACCCGCAGGCAGTTGTGTGGGAATATCATGTAAAGGAGCTGAGTAAGTAAAATCTCCTGAGATGTATGGAGTCCGTCCACTGGCTTCACACTTACCAGTTCTATCTCCTCCAAAGCTGGGAGGTCTCCTCAGAACCTCCAGACCAATTTCCAGAGTGAGCAATTCCACACCTTCCCTAACGGCTCTCAGAAATGGTTCTTTTTACATGTGATCGAACCATAGTTTGCACCTGAACTGTTTAGCAGAGCCTGAGACTAGCTGGACGCTGTGCTGGAGTTTACACTGATAGCTGTGTCCACCTGTGTTATCTTCTTGGGATACACATTACTAGTGCGCCAGAGAAAAGGCAGGGTGGGGAGCTGCACCTGGAGCCATCGGTCTCCTGCTCCTTTTCCAGCTCACTGGTCTTCATCTGCACATAGGCATTTGCCAGTTCATCCAGGAAGAGTGAGGATTCATCTTCGGGGAGCACATCAGTATTCGAACGGCTTTCCAAGACAAACCTGGGGAGAAGAAACATTCAGTTCAGGCTCTGAACTGCTGCTTGTCTGCTCCTGCCACAGGATAGCACCGGGCTTCCCCTCAGGAGGAAGTTACCCCAGAACCCTGCGTACAGGGCATGAAACCAGTTTCCTCCCAGGACATTGACTTATCAGGAGTCAACACTGCTATGACCTCCAAGCAGTGCTGTGCTGCAAACAGATAATGCAATATTGTGAAAGTTTCAATAGTCAGAAATTTGTGACCCTTGTTTTAAACATAATCAATATTTTAAAATAAATGATAAAACTTACTGTTAGTTCTAAAGCTCAGGAGTTTCAGTTTAGTAAATACGTGTAGGAGAATGATAATTAGGCAAACAGATGACATATCCTATTTAATCACAAATCACTATTATTGGAAAAATATCTTAGCAGAATAGGTTGCAATTCATTCCTCAGATCATAGCTGAATTAGATAAACAGGCTGGCTGCAAACAAAAGTTTAATAAAAAGCAACAGAAACCTGTGAGAATCCATAAGCTATATGAAATTTATAACAAAAATATTGGATATCATTACAAGTTGTCAACTATGTGCTACACATCTTCATATCAGAAAAATGTATATGCCACCCTTTCCCATCCTCCATGCACCCTCCACCCACGCTTATCTCCGGTCGATTGTTAAACACTCATCACACCACATTCAGAGCTCTGGATTTTCTGCTCCCAGGGGCACTGGAGGGGAATGGTCCTTGCAGGGCTCTCTTACCTGATAGGTGCTGCCTGGAGGAGGCACACCTGGTACAGGACCAAGCAGCTGAGCAACAGGAATGGGGGAAACTTCCAGAAGCCCATGGCGCCTCTCTGCAAGGGAAGAGAGAGATCACCACCGGCACAGATTTGAACATCTCTGAGTCCAAAGACCTGGCCTCTACCCTGCCTCTACCTGTAACTCCTTGACTTTAGTCCCCTCATGTCCCCTTCACAGACTTTTCACATCACAAAGTGACTGTTTGGAAGAGCCAGTGAGTCTGTAGCAGGCGAGTTTTACCCAAGCTGGATGAGCAATCCTAAGGGGACAGCTGGGTGAGGAGGTTTTGGTCTACAGCTCCCTCCACCACCTCACACATACTCACACACTCCTGGGGCCAGCTCTCCATC
>RJWH01005648.1:0-71426 GCA_004363575.1 Solenodon paradoxus | reverse complement strand
CAACCTGGCTGGACAGGGGACTTGGTGATATTAATCAGACATAAACTTGGCTCCCCTTTGACTCAGCACTTCGCGGGAATTTTTCCTGCAGATCTTCACACTCGAATGGAACGGCGTAAGGCCCTTCGTGGCCATGCTGCTGGAAGCTGGACACACCCTCCCTGTCCACCAGTGGGGTCCCTGCAGTGGACGGTGCGGAGAGACACACATAACTCGATGCGCTCGTGGGACCGTCTACAAGACAAGTGGTTAAATGACACTTATTGGTCACATCTCTTACTAATTGTACTTTTTTTTTTTTTGAAGGAAAGGTGCAGGCAGGAATGAAGGTAAGCAGGCAGGCAGGCAGGGAGAGGAGGAGGAGGCACTTCATTTGTTCTATTTGGTTGTTTATCCTGGTGCTCTCGTCAGGTCAGCCCCAGGACTCAAACCCAGGACCTTGGGATGTGCATGGACTGCTCACAACCCCTACTCCAATAGGGTGCCTCGGTTGTGCTTTTACAGGGAAAGAACACAGGTGGAAGGCAGATGCGCCCAGGTTATGGGGTGGATCTCCGTCGGCCTGGCTCTGACACGCAGGTTCCTGGCAGCTGGTGACGTGAGGGGAAACACTGGTCTTTGCTCTAAGCTCTACTCTTCCCCTAATGGAATAGGGGGCCAGTGTTCACTTATCTGCTAGAAAAATGCGGGGGCAGGTCTCCATCAGATAAGTTTATCTATGACAGGGCCTCTTTATCAGACTCCCATTGAAGGCAAGGAAAAGTCTAGACAAGACTTTGTCACCGGAGGGCGGAGTCCCTCCTGCTGTCACCAGGCCCAGGCCCACCCCTCTTGCAGGCTGAGGGCGAGTGCTGATGGAGGGCAAGCAGGTTTCTTGCTGATGAAGGAGTGGGGGACCTGCCCTCCGCAGCCAGCTGGCAGCGTCACAGACATGCAGAGAGCAGCGGGCAGCAGAGGCATTTGGGGAAGCTCGCAGGGGCTGGCAGAGAGGTACCAGTGGGAAGTCTGCTAGCTTATCAGGCCCCTCACACATCTTGGCAACTTAACGGGAGATTGATTCAGCCACTATCTGTGTCTCTCCTGGCTTATCTGTGATTAGACTACATGCTAATTAAACATCACAGATTCCTCCATTTTTAATTAGCATCTTGCCTGATGGCCAGGTTCACAGGCCCTGATTTACTCCCCATCTGGGGACCCCTTCCTCTCCCTTGGATGCTCCAGGCCCCCTCAGTGCAGGACCTCAGTCTGGTGTGTCCCATTTACCTTACAATGTCCAGTTCTCCATGCAGATGTCAAATACTGTTTCTTCTCTTCCTAATCCTGCCTGGTGCTCCTGTATTTGTTGGCCCAGCCCGAGAGCCCCACAGGGATGGGGGCTACTCCCGTGCCCCGTCATAAGTATCTAATGACTCTAAAGATACACAAGAAACTAATTGCACTGGGTGTCTGGCAGAAGGGGAACGAGAGCCAGTCCCAAGGTACCCGTTTGCTCTCTTGAACGTGGAACCGGGCGATAATGCTATCAATGCAAGATAGAAATTCAAAGTTCAAACACTCAAAAAGTTACCCGAACACCTGCTGAGCCATCAGAGACATGCAGACTCCAAGCTGGGAAACCATTGCTGTCCTTGGTCCATTTAAAGGCACTTTTTGTTGGTTTCTATTTTTTGTAAAGGAAAGGGATGAGCAGAAATGAAGGCGAGCAGGCAGGCAGGCAGGAAGTGAGAGGAGGAGGAAGAAGCACTTTATTTATATGTAGTTGTTCACACTGGTCGTCGTCCCCCCCACCCCACCCAACTAGGGGGCATGTAGCCTGTGCTCCTTCGGAGGCGATTGACCTAACTGCTGCTCCACCAGGGCGCACCCATTGGAAGACACCTGGCCCTCCCAGCTTCTAGAACTCTTCCCCTGGCTGCCTTCAGGACTGCCGAGCTTCGATCGTTCGTCTTTGCTTTTCTTTTATGTCCACCGCAGTGCTTTTTGCTGGTACCACGCAGGTTTCATGCTGGTGGCCTCGGACGGACATGCGCCAGAAGCGAGACAGCTGTCAGCTGGAGGCACCTCTTCCAGGGGCTGAGGCACCGAGTCCGGGAAGTAAAGGAGCAGCTCAGCTTCTCAACTGCGAAACGCTGTGGGAGGTTTCAAAGGTGGGACCTTTTGGGGAACAAGACCAGCCACTGGACAATCTCTTGGGATTATCTCAGGAGGGGTCTGAAGGCGGCGGGCGGGAGGAGGCTGCCCCTGGAAGAGGGTAAAAGGCTTGTGCATGTGGAAAGGAAACTGTCCTTCAAAGGCTGTCACCCCATCTACCTTAATCTCTTTAACGCTCAGGAACAGAGACGGCAATTTGGATCTGCCCAAGGGCCTTGCCTTGTCCCGGTGGCTTTCCTGGTGACCCCACCCTTCGTCTCCAGCTGAAGTCATTTAAGGAGGACTTAAGCCACTTGTTGAGTTCCTTTGTTTTATTGGTTCTCTCCCATGAATACACCAAGTACACATGTTATTATCTAAAGTGCTTATTTTTCTCTTGTCAAAAGAAAAGATTCAAGACAAAAAGGCCAGAGGATGGGGTGCGCCCGGGTGGCCTAGAGGCCCTGGGAGCGGCCCCACCTGCATCCCACCAGGGGCAGAAACCCCTGCGAACCACTAAATAAAATAAGTGCTTCTTCCTTCTTCCTCTGCCTGCCTGCCTGCTGACTTCCATTCCTGCCGCACCTTTTCTCAAGCAGAAAGACCAGAGGATTAACAGACGTTACAATAGAAAGCGGAGCACAGTCCGCTGACGCAGGCGGCTGAGACGCGGGGATGCAGACCATGCAGAGAGCTCCAGGCCTCAGAGTCAAAACCTGGGGCTGGGGTGAGGGAGAAGCAACAAAGAAACGACTAAATAAAAACGCTCCTTCCTTCCTTGCCTCCCTACTTTGCTTGCTCGCGCCTCTCTCTCTCTCTCTCTCTCTCTCTCTCTCTCTCTCTCTCTCTCTCTCTCTCTCTCTCTCTCTCTCTCTCTCTCTCTCTCGGAAGGAGGAGGAGGGAACATTTTTATTTAACTAGCTGTTCATTTTGGTGTCCGCCCTGGTCCCGGGTGGTCCCCACACCAGCGTCTCAGCCCCCTGAGCCACAAGACACACCCTGTCCTCTCTCTGAAAAAAGGAAAAGCTTTTCCATCTATGAATGACATGCTTGATGTCTGGGGCCTGCTTTGAAATAACCAGGTGAGGCGGAGAAACGAGGGCTGGCTGCCGGACAGGAGGGCTTCAAGCGGGAAAATCCGAACAGCGTTTCAGCCACTGCGGCCTGGCCTTCCTGTGAAAAAGTGCTGTATGGCGCCACTTGAAAAGCAGCCATGTTTTAGAAGCACCAGAGCATCTGTGTGTGTTGCTGCTAGACCAGTGGGGAGTCCTGAGCGTTACACACAGTCACCAAAGGAAAGATCGAGACCTCTGACTGCAGACAAGCTAGCGTGGTACCGAGAAGCCGAGCGGCGTTCAAGACTTCCCAGCGGGCAGAGCAGCCTGACCGTGGAGCTGTGGGAACTCAGTCTGTGGGGTTCGGATTACTCGGGAATAGAGGGTGAGTTTTATTTATTAAGAAAAAAAGTTAACAGTTATCAAAAGTCACACAGACGCACTCTTCTGGGTCACGTGGCTAAAGCGGCTTTGACCATCATTGGTCTTAATTCTTTGTGTGGCCAGTCTCGTTGTTCAGAGTCATATTTGCTTTTGCCATAGAGAAGTCCGTGAATATGACAACGAAGGCTTCATATCAATAATGTCCAAAAAGGTTCTACCAGGTGATTTTTTAAAAAGGTGACATAATAGTAAACCGGGCAAAGGATTAGATTAAAAATTCACAGATGGTGGCATGTGCGGTGGTTTAATGGTTAAGTTCACTGGCTGCAGTCCACATACATCCTAAGGTCCAAGGTTCACATCCCGGGGCCGGGGGAACAGCCAAAGATGAACAACTAAATAAAATCAATGAAGTCCCTCCTCCTCCTCCTCTCCCTGCCTGCCAGCCTACTCGCCTTCATTCTTGCTGCACCTTTTCTTAAAAAAAAAAAAATCACAGAAGAGGAAATGAAAACAGGCCAGCTGACACGAGATGGAAAACCTAAGTTGCACTCAGGAAATGCAGTTGCAAAACAATGAAGCAATAGTGTCGCCTTGATCCTGGCGGAGACTGAGCGATTCAGAGGCTGTGTCCGAATGCCCTGTGGCGCTGTGGGCTGTGTGAAAGTAAAACAGAAATCACCCAAAATGTAAATGCATCGCTGCGAATGCACATGTCAACGATTCCGGGAACTGCTTGGGGAACCCAACCAGAACTTAAGGATGTGCAGGTGCGGGGCTGCCTGCCTCTCCTTACAAATGAAAAGCGCCAGTTAAACACAGAACTTTTTTAAGAGGAAAGAAGGCAGGCAGGAAGAAGAGGCAGACACATTTCATTTTTCAGGTGCTCACCACACTCGCTGGCCCGTCCTGGGCCGTGGCCCCGGGCGGTGCGTCCGGTAGGAACCAGGCTCACGGTCTACTTAAGTCGAAAGCAAGCTCTGGAGGACTCCACCTACTATCACCCCGTCTTCAGAAGGGGGATGCCCAGCGCATGCAAACCTACATAGAAAACTATTAATAACTGTTTGGGTGACGGATTAACGCAAGCGGTCTCAGTGAGGCGGACTGAGGTGGGCCGCGGGGCAGAGCACATACAGCTTTGTATCCTCCAGCGGTCAGAGCACGCTGTTCGTGGCAGCCGCCTCCCCAAACGGTCAAGAAGCTGTCTGAAAAGAAAAGGAGACAGGAAGCTGGGGCAGGGGAGAGGGGCTGACCGGTCAGGGTGGGGTAGGGCCCAGCTCCAGGCGGCTCGGCAGGGGGCCCTCCTCAAGCAGGTGCCCCGCTGGGATGGGGCGCTGGTTCCCAGGCTCGCGTCTCCGGGTTCGGAAACCACGTGGGTGCACAGGAGGGGCGAGGCTCCTCCCCCACTGTCGCTGGGCCCGCTTCCTCCCTCCCGGGACTTCCAGAACCAAACACCTCTTGCCAGAGGGCAGCCCGACTCTGGGGAGAAGGCTGCAGGCGAGAGAAGGCCGGGTGAAGCGGACGGTCTAGTATTCATTCCCTCCCTCACTTGGTGGGTCCACGAACCTGGAGGGCTCTGTGGGTGCAGGGGTCGCATGGATGACTCATGGTTTCCCTGGGGGACAGCAGCAGGGACCAACACATCCAAGGGTGCAGGGCCGAGCCTGGGCGGTCTTCCACCTGCCCTGGCGCGGAGCGCGGGCCAGGCACTGACTGGTGAGTCAGTCCATACTGCTTGGTGACTGCTTTTTGGGGGCGGGGGGCGGGGGGCAGAGGAGGGCCATGAAGAGGCTGCAACTTGGGCTGAGTTTTGAGGGTGAAGATGAATTTGCTCCATGGGCAGGTGGCCGGGTGTCCCAGCGTGGGCACACAATGGTCGGGTGCACGGGGCTGGGGCGGGTGGGACACCGATGCCATGCCGAGGGGTTACCCTAGGGAGTACTGAGTCCCTGGCGAATTCTGAGTGGAGGGCTCGGGGGAGCAGCTTGGAGGGAGTAGATAGGAGGCAGGGGGCCTTGGGGGCGGGGCGGGGTCCCCAGAGCCCACAGAACTGTGTCTGGCCCAGAAGGGGCTCTGAGGCTGGGGTGATTCCAGTGGGTGACCCAGGACACCAGGGGGGCGGCAGACGGGTGGGGAGGGGAGGACTAGGGTCTCCCAGGCTGGAGGGCGGTGCTGCCGTCATCCTGAGCAGAGGTGTTGGTGGAGGTTTTGAAAAATCATTTCTCTTGCTGTTGTTTTCGAGAATTCAGCTTGGAGTTTATTATAAAATTGATTAAAAACACATTTTTGGAAAAACAAGGAGGACAAAGAGCAACTTTTAGAGCAAGCTGGCTTGGACACACAGGCAGAAGTTGGCCAGGCCAGGGAAGCTGGGCCCAAGCGTCCTGGGCCGTGGAAGGGACAGCACAGACCCAGGCAGGAGGCACACAGGTCCCGAGGCAGGAGAGGAAGGGCAGGGCGGGCAGGGCCCTCCCGCGCCTCTGGGGCCCGAGGGCAACAGTCTTGCAGTCAGACACCAGCTGGGCAGCTCCTCTGGTTACTCATCAGCGCCCTTTTCATCTGTAAAGTGAGCCCAACATCCAGTTGTTATGGGAATTAAATGGAAAATGTGGGCAGCAGCTACCATGCCCAGCCCGCTGAAAGCCCTCAGGAACCATACCTCGTGGACATTGCTCAAGACCAGCTCCCAACAGGCCTCCCCTGGGGTCAGTCTCAGCCCCTCCCAGGCCCTCTGCTCGCCCCGGGTGGTTCCCCCCAGCGCACTGCCCGCCGCCTCCAACACCAAGGCTCCTTCCCACCTGCCTGTGGGCCCCAGCCTCCTGGCACCTGGGAGACCTGCCCCAACCTGCCTCCCTCCAGGACGCTCCCTTCTCCGGCAGCCTGAGGCCGCTTCCAGGGCATCTTTCTCGAAACCCATCAGCTCACGGGACCTGCTAGGAGGTCCTCAAGCTGCGGTGTCCGGATCTTCTCTTTGGAGCCCTCAGCGGGCCCCTGGGCAGTAGGCCCAGGCTATCTGAGGAAGGAGCCCACTGGCACTGGGCCTGGTGGTCCCCAGGCCCACGCCAGGCTTCGGGGGGCCTAGGGACTTCGGCAGAGGATTAGGCAGGCCCTCTCGCGGTGGGGGTGTGGACGTGCGGTGAAGAGCCAGGCTCTGTACCCTGGCCGGGATGCTGACTGAGTGACCCTGGAAGCCAACTGCTCGGTGCTTCAGTTCCCTCTTCCGCAGGTGGCAGGGCGCTCCGCCTCCCGGGCTGGTGAGGGACCACCTCGCCAAGAGCCAGCACTGTGGCCCAGGTGTCTGAGTCTGCACGACCGTGGGGCCGAGTGACCGCGGGGCCGAGTGACCGCAGGGGGCCGAGCGCACACCTCCAGAGCAGAAAGCCAGGCGGACGTGGGTGTCGTCGTCGGGAAGCGAGGAAGACTGCATATCAGCGTTGTTCTAAAGGAAAGGCGCGGGCAGGAATGAGGTGACAGGAGGGCAGCGGACAGGCGGAGGAAGCGTTTATTTCAGCTGCTCACGTAGATTGTCCGCCCCGGTCCCAGGCCGTGAACCGGGGTCCCTGAACTTTACATGGATTGTGCTTCCAAGGCCACGGATGTTTGAGCCGCCAGGGCGTGCCTCACCTTTGTTTGGAATAAACGTTAAGCGTCTAGAATTTAATTATTAATAATGGCTGTGCGTAAAGACTGGCTTCCCATGGACTAATTATCTTTTATTCTTAAGCACATGTGTGATTTTTTTCTTGAAGTCTAAACAAGCCCAGAGAAAAACAAACTCAGCAGTGGAGCACCCAGTGAAACCCAGTGAAACCTCCCCAGCGAGCACCCCACGTGGCACCCACGCGGCTCTGGTGGGACTCCCAGCCCTGTGCGCTGCGGGTCCTCCTGCCCAGCTGGCTCCCCCATGGTGCTGGGCCGGCCCCTGCCAGCCCAGGGCACCCACAGAGAATCTTCAGGGAGGGCCCGGGGGCTGAAGCCCAGGTCCAGCACGGGCAGGGCATTTTCTCCTGAGGCCTGGTCAGCTGGGTTGGGGCTCCTCCCCGTCCAGAGTAAGCTGCAGGGTGGTCTGCTGTTTTCAACGAGAAGCCTGATTCCAGGGAGCTATTTCATCCCAGTAAGCCTTCGCGGAAATGGGCACAGAACAGAGAGGTCAGGTACGCTGCCCGAAGTCACACAGCCCGCCGCTGGGGGAGCCAGGGTTCAGTCCGTTTGCGCTCCACTCTGGGCCTTCTGGTCTGACAGGCGTCCCCTCGCACACCGTCCTGAGGCAGATGGAACTTGCTCTGGGTCCCAGGGCTCTCCCCACCCAGTGCTGCCCGTCCCCCGGCAGGTGCTTGGAACTCAGGAGGGAACAGGAGTGTGCCTCGGCCCTCCCTCAAACGTCATTTATTCCTGACCACTAAGAAGGGCCAGGCCCTGTTATGCCACAATGGCGACAAAAAGTGAAATAGAGGTGACATCACATCCATGGCACCTCAGGGGACAAGTACCATGAAGGATTGAGGGTGATGGGAGTGGTGACTGTTACAAGCAGGCAAGACGAAATCCTCTCAAGGTGACACTGGACAGGTCCCCAAGTGAGGAAGCCCCAAGGGGACCCAGGGGCAGAGGACCCAGTGCCCAGAGGGGCAGGTAGTGAGGACAGAGGCAGAGGGGCTGGTGGGCGGTTTACTCCCTTCAGCGGGCGAGGGTCCGCTCTGGCGGAGGATGAAACCAGCCATTGATGGGAGGCTGGGGGTGGGTGGCGGAGACCACAGGGACCTGATAGCGTCCACGAAGGGGAGCAGGGGGTACCCCATGGCCACACGTGGGTTCCCAGTTGGCTCAGCCTGGGCTGTGAGGGCGAGAAGATGGCGAGAGACTGGGCGTGTGCCTGAGAGAGGTGGGAGCTCAGTCACAAAGGCCATGACCCACTGTCAGGGACCGGACACCAGCCCAGGAGGAAGGGGGCAGAGTGCCATGCCACTGGCCTCTGAGAGAACGGGCCCAGGCTCTCCTCCCGGTCCCGCCGTCGCCCGCCTGCTCTCCGGACAGCTGAGCCCAGGCAGGCCAGCATGGTGGACAAGAGGAAGAGAAAGCGGCGCATTTCTGCAGCAAAGTGCCTCCAGTCCCCCAGCTGGGCAGAGCCAGGCAGAGGAGGCTCTGGAAAAGCTGGTCTGGCAGCCCAGCCAACCCTGCCTGCCTCTCACAGCAAGGCTAAGGCCCAGGCCCAGGACAGGCCTCCTCCTGCTCCCAGATGGCGGGAGGGGGTGTCTTATGGCAGCGGGGAGCCGTGAGAGGCTTGGCAAGGGGTGGTGAGCAGGCCGAGAATCTCCACGCCCAGGCTGCCCCGACGCTGCCGGCTGTGAGGTCCCGGGCCTCATCGCTCCCACTGCCTCAGGAGCCACCAGGGCCCACGCCCACCTGGGCCCCTCTGATGGTCAGTGCCTGGCTAGGCTGGCTGGCAGCTCTCTCGAGTGACCCCTGCGTCCCGTGGCTGACACGCTACTGCGGCTCCGTGAGAAAGTGGCAGCTGTGCCTGTCTCACGACCGCGTGGGCGCTCGCCTCCCAGGAGAAGGCAGGCTGCAGCTGCCCCTCAGGTGTGGAGGCGCGAGGAGCCGGGCCACCGCGTCACGCTACACTTCCCAAGTCCCAGGGAACATGGGTCGGGCAAGGGCCCTCAGCTGGGGCTGCCTGTCCTCGAGGCAGCCCTGGGCCTGCCTGCTGCTGGGGAAGGTACCAGGCTGTCCCATGTGGGTCCCGCCAAGGCCAACGGTGATGCTCAGAGCTGCCACACCTCCTCCCGGCAGCACCCTCCCTGCTGCCTTGCCTCTCTGGACACTTGTCCCCTCCCCCAAAGTCCCAGGGGCAGCCACTCCTGCTCTTGGGGAGTCCCCTGGCCCCTGGCATGGAGTGACTGATGGTACCCTTTGTGGACAAGGACTGGATCCTGCAGGCCCTGTGTGGGTCACAGATCTGGACTGTGACCTCCGACCTCCAGCTAGGACCACCTGCGACTCATTCTGCTGGCCCCTGGAGGCCGGGGGCAGCTGCAAGCCCAGGGAGGCCTTGGCTCCAACCCGCGCCCCTCTCCTCAGCCCTCACCCCTCACCTCACAGCCTGGTCTCTGGGGTGGACCCAGCCTGCCTGCAACACGACGCAGGAAGCGCCAAGCCAACACGGCTACCCAACTGGACGCCTCCCTCCTGCAAGGTGACACTGTGCAGGCCCACAGCCATTGGCTGGCCTTTCTCCTCCCCTCACCACCCTCACAGCCATGCCCCGGAAGCATAAACCCTGGAGGAACAGTCATGGCCTTGCTGTCAACTCTGCGGCTTTATTGAGGCCTGTTGCCAGCAGCGGGGCCTGGCGCTGGTGCGCGCACATCCTCGGAGGGGCCAGAGCCATGAACACGGCAGGGAAGGCGGGCAGGCAGGCGCCCTCAGAGGAAGCGGGGCCCATCACCAAGGTCAGGTGGGTCCAACTGCCAGGAAGATACTTGGCCTCAGCCGTGAGTCCAGTCTCTGCGTCTTCTTACAGGGAACCTTGCTTCCAGCAGGGACAAGGGCCTGGTGGCCCCGCACCTCCCTCCTTCAGCTCTGAGCTGCAGGAGCACTTCTTTAAACCCGGCCTCACTGCAACAGGGAGAGGTGGTGCCTCCTGAAGAGACGAACCATTCTCACGAACCGTCTCCCGCGAGGCGGCCTAGCTCGCCTCTGACAGGTGCTGCCGGGACCCCGCAGAGCCTGAAGGGCTCCAGGGCAGCCGTGCAGCGTCCGGGGTGCGGGCCGGCCCGAGCACGCGGACACCGGGCAAGTGCAGGCTCTGGCGAGGGCTGGGGGAAGCGCAGGACCAGGATGCCAGGCGGCCACCACGCTCTTCTTTGGCTGCTGCTCGCACTTGCCCGACCTTCCTCTCTGGCCCTGGTCTCGGCTGCATGCGGCTAGGAAAGCCACTGCTGCCAGCACATCCAGGACACCCTCAGACTGTCCCACCGGACGTGTTTAACCAGCAGCCTGATTTTAGCCAGGCTTCCACGGTTCCCCAGGAGGGAAGCGGGGCTGCCACTGGTTTGGGGGGCCCACGGGTTCCTGGCAGGCACCTCCGCTTCCCGACACGGCGTGCGGCACCGGGTTCCCAGGCCCTGTCTGGCCTAGGCTGCTCTTATCGGCGTGACGCGACCTCTAGAGACCTCGCTTCCTGACCTGCGGCCGGCGTCAACGGCGAGACCGGGAGAGCTGGGCAGGCAGCCCTGCCTGATGCAGGCCGGTGGTCTGGCCCCCGAGGTGACAGCATGTGCCATGGGGTTAAGGAAGGGTCTTGCCGTGTCCCCTCACCGCACGCGGGCTAGTTGGACATTGGCTCCCTTTCCTCTGCTGAGCTCACACTCTGCCAAGGGTCAGCGTGGGAAGAGACATCCCTTAAACAACAGCAAAAACGAAAACAGGCACCCCTGGTGGCTCAGGTGCAGGCCACGTCAAGTCTGGACTTGGGTTCACGACCCGGGTTCAAGGCTCGGGCTGGGGTGAAAAGTTCAAAAACTAAAAAGAAACAAAACCAATTCAAACCTTCAAAAGAAGGATGTTAGGCAGAGCCAGGCCCTCTTCCCTAAGCGCCTGCTGTGTTCAGCCAACACTGCCACCGAGGGCGAGGCTGGGGGAGACGGCGCTGCGCAGAAGAGGGAGCCGTGCTCCTGACGAGGCCCCGTGGGTGGCGCCAGAAGGGGCCGCGGGGCAGTGGGGCCGAGCGTGGAGGTGCAGTCCTTGCGGGCGTCAGCGCCCTGCTGACCCAGGAGGAACAACGCCCTCACAGCACTCACTGGGAGTCACCCAGGGGTGCAGGGTCTGGGGACTCTCGGGCTGGGAAGGAGAGGCCCACGGTGCTGTCCCTGAGCGTCCTCAGCGTTCGGAGCTCCGCTGGAAGGAGTCATACTCGGAGGTGTCTGCGGTCGCTACAGACACGGCCTCCCCTGGGAGGCTCAAGGGCAGCGGTTCAGGGCCCACCTGCCCTGCACGTCATACTGGGAGGCGGGGCCGGTGGTGCGCGTTCAGCAGGTGTGAGCCATTCACAATCAGGCAACACGACAGGCCTGGGCTTGACAAGTCCAGCAGAGCCAGCAGGCAGCAGTGGCTCGTCAAGCCTGCTGTGTCTGCCACCACCATGTGCCCACACAAAGGGGCCAGCCCCTTCTCGCCCGGTGTCTCGCCGGGCCCTGAGCAGGGTGGCCCTCAGCACAGGTGCCGTGGGCCGGGCGGGCCCCGAGGAAGCCAGGCCCACACCCGCAGTGGCCAGTGTTGCAGATGGCTGGCTGCACTTGACAGGCGACTCTACCGAGGCTGAGCCGGTCTGGGGCGGCTGGGCTGGGCTTTGCTTGATTCGAGGTCCAGTGCAGCCCAGTGGTCAAGCCTCAGACAAACTGGGACAGGTTGGGGACTTTGATGTTGAGGTCGCCGATGTTGATGTTGCGGGGCATCTCCGGCAGGTTGATGTTCTTCACGGCGGACACGGCCCGGGCAGGGGCTGCAGAGAGGCCACCCTGGGGAGAGCCAGAACGGGCGTGAGACAAGCCTGCTTACAGCTCTGAAGGCCGCGAGACGTCCAGCCTGAGCCCGGGCAGTGCTGGCATGCTCGCCCCCCATCCCCGAAGGGAGCCAACACGCAGTCTCGGTGGAGGGGACGCGTGTGGGGCGCCGCGCCTGGCCTGAAGGCCCCGCTCTCGGAAGGGTCTGGGATGTCTGACCAGTCGCTCGCAGGGGACCCTTTCCAGGCTCTGGCACAAAGGAAAGGCCTCTGCCCCAGAGGCCTGCAGCCAGGGCCGCGCCTCACGGGACGGGGTGGCACCGCTCTCAGACAGCTGCCCGCCGACTAACGCGAGCTGGGGAAGGGCTGGCTTTGGAAACGCGGCCGCAAGGTGAGGAGGGACATGGGCGGCCTCAGAGCCACGGGGAGCTCCGCCCACCCCCCAGCCCCAGGTTCCCTGGGGGCAGAGGAGGGGTGAAAGGACCCACACAACCGTGTCCCTGGCTGATGCTGTCGGGATGCCGACTTGATTACGCCCACCCAGCAGCCTCCTTTCTCCCGGTTTCCAGACCCTTTACTACCCCCTCACTGCCCGAGGCATCCCGCCGCAGCTCCGGGAGGATGAGCTGCAAGGAGAGCCAGCGGGAACTGGCCCTGCAGGCCAGGCGCCCTCCTAGGGGAACAAGTCCTGGCCTTACAAACCACGCTCAGTCACAGAGCAGGGAAGTGCGGACACTCGGTGGCTCAAAGGGTCATTTGTCGGCTACTCCGGCCGCAAGTGGAGGCCTGCGCCTGCCCTGCACTCCCTGACAAGCTGGGGGTGATGCGAGGCTCGGGGAGAACGGCTGTGCTGCACACACCTGCAGCAGTCCCGCACCACGCGGGGGCAGCGGGGACTGTTCCCCCAAACCCAGCCTGCAGCTACCGCAGCTTTTTCTAAGGCGACCTGGAAACAAAAGACAGGCCGCTCTGGGCTTGAGAAACCTCAGGAAACGGCTGCGAGCAGAGTGACGCCCTCGCACACAAACTAGGGGGCCGTGTGGAATCAGGGAAGGGCTCTGGGGCCTACAGGACGGGTGGCTTTGTAAGCCAGGAAGGGAGACCACAGATCCAGGCCGCAGCCCCCATACCGGGAGTTGCTGGCCTTGGTGCCACCTGGCTTTTCCAGTCAAGCTTTCCGTCTGAAAGCCCGAGAGTGGACCAGTCAGTAGTTTCACTTCCCGGGCTGGCCGTCCCATCGGGGAGTTTGCATGGGCTCAAGGACGAAGGGAGGATGAAATGTTCCACAACAACACAGCCACCCCGGCCACCCAGTGCTCCCGCCACTCACCTCGGACTTCTCCAGCCGGGTCTGAGCCTCCATCTGCGCCACGATCTCATTCATGTTGGTTTCCAGCACCATCCCGCCCATCACCACCTCCTGCAGGATATAGTGCACCTGGGGGCAGCAGGGGGAAGGTTAGAGCCCCTGGGAGCTGGGCAGGGCCCGCAGGGAGACCTTCCAGGTCAGATCCACAGGGGCTCCTATTTAACCAGACAAGAGGCCCAGCCCGGCCACCTCAAGTGAGACTGCGCCTCTGAGCCAGCTCGCACGTGGCAGCAGGAACAGGCTATACTGCGGGGAAGCGGTGGCCCACGGCATGTCATACTCCCTGCGCACCAGGTTCCTCGCAGCCCTGCACAGCGCACCGGGCTCGGCGTCAGGCACACACGGATCTCTAAGTCAGTCATGATGGTGTCATCGCTAGCGTCACCATCAACACCGCGGGCACCTGTCTAAGCACCTGTCTAGACAGGTTCCCGTGCTGAATGGAGTGTCTCCCAGGCTTCACGAGACAGGTCCTCCAGGGTGCGTCCCACTGGAGGCAAATGGGCCTGCGCCTTTGCGCCTGCGCTCGGCACACCTCACAGCTCACAGCTCAGCTGAGAAATCAGACTGGAGTGGGGGCTCTGAGGCTCCGGTGGCTAAGAAGCAGACTACGAAACCAGTTCAAGACCCGGGACTGGGGGTGACAAAACAGAGGCATCGGGGCTGCACTTCGACGCAGGGGCCCTTGAACTGGTTTGAAGTCAGACCCAGCGTGCCTGGCACCTGACAGCTCTGCCATGAAGAAGCTGTGTTGCCTGGCGCCTCCCCGGCCTTACCCTTTATGGCAGGAAACGTCACAATTTACTTTTTTTTCTGGCTTTTTAGAGAAAAGGTGCAAGCGGGAATGAAGGCAAGTAGGCAGGCAGGGAGACAAGGAAGCTTTATATTTATTTTATTTAGTTGTTCATCCTGGTTACGCCCCCGGCCCGAGGACAGGAACCTGGGTCCTTGTGATGCACGTGGACTGTGCTTAGCCGGGGGCAGCAGACTCCAGACTCGCCACTCCAGCACGGCGCACCCACATTTCACATTTTAATCAAATCCTACCCACCTCAGAGCTTTCACTCAAGCGGGAAGGATATCAAGTCCAAGTAACCTACATACAAGTAACTTGTATGGTTAATGAGGGTTCAAGTTCACGAGCTTGTCCTCCAGGTCAGAGCAGGTAGTGGGGTGGCGAGAGGGCTGCAGCGGAGCCAATCAAAGGAGGGGCTTCAGGCCGCAGAAGCAATTCTGCTGGCGGGTGAAGTGCCCTGGATCTGCCGGAGTGGCGGGCTTGTGAGAGAGGGTAAGAGGGCAGCCTGGGGCTGGAGCAGGCTTCCACCTGGGCGCCATGGCACCTGGGCCCGGCCGCTCCCAAGGACCTGTGCCCTGCACCCTGCTGCTCACAGTCCGGTGCGTCCCTCCAGCCCTGACAGCCAGGTGTTTCCAGGCACAATACATGTCGGGACAAACACGCACCTGGTACAGACCCACGAGGTATGCAGCCCAGACCAGGCTGTGCAGGATGTGAGGGCCCGCTGACCGTGGACACGGTGAGGTCAGGAAAAGCTGCGTCTGTGTGCCATGCACTTCAGACACCGACCTGGTCTGGCACCTGCTCCACCTTCTGCCCACAAGCAGCAGAGGGCATGTGCCAGCGGGCTGGGGATTCTTCTGTCCCGAGGGACAGAGTGCAAGTAAGTGTGCACTCAGACACAAGGCGTGTTTGCGACAACAAGCCTTGGAAACCAGCTTTAGGTTCCACAGACACTCTGAGGAGGTGTCCTTTATATTATACACGACGAACGATTTCATTACCGGTCTGCAAATGGTGAAAATGATATTTACATGATTTACAAAATGTTAAACAAGACTAGTTTTCAAATTATTCCCTGGGGAACTTTAAAATTTCTATTCCCCTCTGAAAACAGTATAGAGGTTCCTGAAAACTTAAAAACAGAATTACCATATTACTCCAATTCCACCTCTAAGCAAACACCCACGAGAACTGAAACAAAGACTCAGAGCAGCATCTGCACACTGTCTTCGGAGCAGCGCTGCTCACGGCAGCCAGAAAGGTGGACTCGACTCAAGCGTCCATCACCAGATGCGTCCAAGTGCGCTGCGTATGAGTATATGGGGACATGCGTACAAGGGGGTAGCATCGACCTCAGGTGCCACCTGCAGCAGCATGGATGAACCCTGAGGACACAGTACTGAGAGAGAAAAGCCAGACAGAAAAGGACAAATATAGGTTGATTCCACTGAAACCTAGAGTTGTCAAAATCAGAGACAGAACACAGAATGGAGGGTGACAGGGACTGGGAGGAAGGTGGGGACAAACTTCCAGCTCTGCGAGGGGAAAAGCGTTCTGGAGACAGCTGCACGGAAGCAGGAATGAGGCTAACGGCGACAGCCTGCACCCGTCAGATGGGGAGGACGGAGCCCAGTGCCGGAGCGCTGGGTGGTCCACGACACCCAGGGACCCAGGTTTCAGCCCAGGGCTGCGGGGAACAACCAAGATGAACTGAACGAAATAAAAATTCTTCTTCCTTCCCTCTTGCCCTGCCGGCCTGCACCTTTCCCTAGGAAAAGAAAATGGTGAAGATGGTAAATTTTACATTGTGTAAGTTTTACCTCAATTTTAAAAGGTTCTCTATACTAGTACCTCCAGTATTTACTCTATCTTCTGTCTGTCTGTCTTTATTTTTTAGGAGGAAGTAGGTAGGAAGGACGACTAGGAAGGGAGGGGAGGAAGAGGCATTTACTTCCTTAGCTGCATGTCCTGGCTGCCCCGCCCCCGCTGGGTGGGGAGCGGGGGTCCTCGCGCTTTATGTGGGTGCACCAGAGCCGCTGACCTGCTGCCTGAGCTACCAGGGCGCGTCTGTCTTTCTCTGTATGTAACAGTGAAAAGAATCTTCCCTTCCTGCGGCTCGTCTAGATTTCTTTTAGTGCACTCAATCATGCTCACCAACGTAGTGTCAAAAAATGAAGGAATTAGTCAAGCTCTTCATTTTCGACATCTTCCTATCAGAGCACGTGTGTTAAAACATCTGAATACCGGCAGGCTCTGGTGGAGCAGCAGTTAGGTCCATCGCCTCCAAAGGAGGCAAGTCGTACACCCCTGGGTTCGAGTTCTGGGTCTGTGGGGGGACACCCAGTGTCAACAACTAAATAAAAATAAAATAAAAATGTTTCCTCCTCCTCTCTCTTCCGTCTGCCTGCCTACTTGCCTTCATTCCTGCCGGCACCTTTCTTTTAAAACAAAACATCTGAATATCTTTTCCCCAAACGAAGCAGAATGACGCTTCTCTGAAACGCGGTAGGTCTGTACTAGACAAGCTGTGACACGCGGCCCCGACCGCGTAAGCAGCAGACCAGAGCAGGAATGCGATTCTGGGGTCTCATCGCCCATGAATCAGTACTTCCAGTACTTACTGCTCCTGTGAATAGAGTCCTTCCTCCTGGGGAGAAGCAGCGCGGGCTGAGCACCCGAGGCAGGCAACGTGGCCCGTCTTACGTACAGAACTGCGCCGAGGAGGCCGAGAAGCTGCCCCGCGTCACGCAGAACACAGGCCTGAGCGCGTTCACGTCCACCTGCTAACTCGCCTCCAGAGTCCCAGCCTGCTCCTCTCTCTCTCACGCCTGGTCCACAAGGTCAGTCCAGGTTCGCGTCTGGTGCGTCCAAGACCTCGCAGGAACTCTCCCGCACTTCCTGCCAGAGCCGAGCACGACGTCCGGCGCGGCAGGGCGAGCTGCACGGAGACGCTGCGGCAGAGGCCACCGGAGCTTCGTGGGGCGGCGAGCAGGCAACAGGAAACCCGTTCAGACTTCTCCCTTGACTGCCTTGCGAAGTCAGCTTTCTAAAACGCTATTCAGTGTGTTCCAAGTACAAAGGAGGAATAAATAGACGCAGACTCCATCTTCAGCAAAACCGGAAGCCACGGAATCCCTGGCCCCTCAACGGGGCAGAGCTGTCAAAAGCTGGGAACTCACGCAAGGAAAGGAAGAAAGGAGCAGAAAAGCGCCGGGAGCAAAACTCAGGACGGCGGGGGGGGCGGGGGGGGCGGACGGGGACACGAGGGGACACGAGGGAGGTGGACTAACAGCGCGACTTCCTCAGCTGAGAGCCAGAGAAGGTCACGGAAACCGACAGCCCACGCGACAAGGACAGGGGCGGGTACTGTGACTTCTATGCGTCTTCCCCCAAATGTCCAAGTCCACCATTGTGCGTCACAATCACACTCGAGGCGGCAAACTTGGCGTAAGGCCAACTACATCTTTTCTGTCACTTTGATGAAAACTCACCTGTAATGTGTTATTTACAATTCCAGTTTCTGTACAATGAGGGAGAACTCGGGGTCTGAAGCAGCAGGGCAGAACCCTAGATTTTGAGGGTCCTTCCCCGTCTGGTCCTCGGCAGTTATTGTGTCTAAGCTTAATTCAACCTCATTTCCATTTTTAAGTAATTTGCCTTCACGAAGCACTCCTTAGTTTTCATAGACCATTTCTCTCTTCTCGCTCCAGTTTATCGGAGTATGACTAGTCAGATTACGTAACTCCAATAACAGCATAACTGATCGACAGGAGGGAAAACATCCTCACGGCTGACCTTTGGTAAGCTTACACTCATGTGGTGCAAGTGACGGAGGGAGGGGCAGCGAGGGACCAGCTCCCCAACTGTCATTACCTCTGGCAGAAGGTGAAGGGGCCATGAAAGGCCATAACCTTTCTTGGAGTGGAGAGGGGGCGTGGGTGTGGGAGAAGGCAGCCAAGAATAAAGGGTGGACGCAAGCGCCTCCCCAAGACACAGCCCGATCTCAGAGAACGGCTCTGTGAACAGGAGGGCTGTGAGGCGGATGATAGGGAGGGGCCTGCAGAAATGGAGGGAATTCCGTGAAGCAGAGCAACAGTTAAAGGACAGGAGCAGGTCTGAAACCGGAGGCATGGAGGTGGCCATAAATAAAACCACAGGAGAAGAGCAAAGAGGAGAAGAGTCCTTGAGAGTCCTCCACCTGGCCCAGCTCCGCGTGCACTGAACACGTGACTGCTGGGGTGCCTGCGACGTCGTGACCACCGGATGATGACACTGGCAGGGGTCCCCCAGAAGTGCCTGTGACAGGCTGGAAGCACCAGCACCTGGCCTGGGGCCCCTGGCTGCAGAACTCTGACCCAGGAATCCACACAACCAGGAAGTTCCACCTGATAACCCAATAACCCGGCTTATCCAGAGGAAAGGAGAAGGCGACTGAGAACATACTTTGAAACCTCAACAGATAAAATGCTGGCGGAAAATGTTTTACAAGAGCCAGATGCACACACTCATGCCACACTTTAGCGAACTGAGTATAGTGCTGTCCCCTTAAATCCTCCAAAAGCAGGAAGGATTACCAAACTCCTAAAGCCTGTTCCTCTGCAACTCGAACCTGCACTCAAGCCTGTCCCCCACACTGGCATGTGCCCTCCAGCGTGAGGCTCAGGGGCACCAGGACAGCTCTATCGGGAACCCTGGGGCTCCAACCCGCCCCGCCAGGGTCTTGTCAGCTGTCGGTGGCCTCCCCACCGCATTCCCCCGAGGCTCATTAGTGTTCTGACCAAGACAGGCTGGAGTCTGGGCCCTGGAGCCCTGGAAGTTTTCTGGGATCCAGGTCACAAATGGATCCAGCAGGAGTAACCATCTGGCACATGCCGGGGTCGCAGCTCATTCTCACTGACCAGCCCGGCTGGCCGGCCCACGTGGAAAGGCAGAGAACAGCACAAGGAGGCAGCAGGAGCGGGAAACTTCCGGTGGAAGCCGCTCCATGGGGACGAGCTGTGTGTGCACCTGCGCCGAGATCCCCGTGTTCCGCGCCCTAGCTCCTAGATCCCGCGGCTCCTGTGGACTTGTCCTCCTGACTTGTCGGTCAGGGCGGCCCTGGGTCTGAGGGCTGAGCCCCGACAGCTCGAGGAACTCCTGCTCAGTAGGACGTGTCCCTCCTCAGACACAGCCCCGGGCTCGGTGGGTCACGCCGCCGCCCTGTGTGTGTGCTGACTCTGCCTCATGGGGCAGCTTATACGTCTCAGTTCCAGGGCCCCAGAGCCATGCTTGGTGACAACCGTGTTTCATCACAGCTGGCGAAAAGGACCCAAGAGGCTCGTCAGTTTGGAAGCGCCCTGTGAGGACAAGGCCTTGGAGCTGGCAGGGCCTCCTTCGGACACCGAGAAGCACGGCCACCGGGAGTCCAGGAACTCTGAGGACTGGGCAGGTGAAAACGAGTCTGCCAGCTTCGGGTCAGATGGACAGTCTCTGAGGGGAAGTGTCACCTGCAGGTGGAGGAGTTCCCTGGGGACACGGCCTGGAACTACGGGGAAGGAGAAGGCAGCTCAACAACCCTCCTTCCTGGAGGACAGAGGACTCGGGAGTCGCAAGGACCTCATCCCCAGCCACGCTCCTCACTGCAGCCTCCGGTGGACACAGGCCATCACGAAGAGCGGATGGATGCTGGAGCTGACGACAGCGGGGGACACGTCACTCCCTCCTCCAGTGGAATAGCCTGCAGACCTCACGCCAGCCAGGTCCGCAAAGCGCACTGCTAAGTTCAGATCTAAGTGTTCTTTTCTGTCGTATGTCACACGGCGGTCAGACCAGCATGGCAGAGGCTGGCTTCCACTGCAGCGCCACCTAAAAGGCGGCCCTGGAGCAGCCGGAGCAGCCTGCAGCTGCAACGCCCGGAAAGCAGTGCTTCTTTAGGAAACTCAGCTCTGCGTCGGGAAGCGGGAAGCCGCCCGGACAGCCCGCAGCGGAGGCTGAGGCCGTGAGCCGGTGAGGGATCCCCGCAGCCCCGCAGCAGCCACCCCGGCGACCTCCACCCGACGGCCCTGGTGGGGTTGGCCACCTGTATCCCAGACAGGCTCACTCTACACTGTCTCCCTCAACAACCGTGTCACCACAGAAGACAGACCAATCAGACACGAAGGCACAGGCATGGAAGACGGGAAGACGAGGTGCCAACACCGCCACTCTCAGTTTGCAGAACTGCCGACCACAGGAGACAGCCAGTCCACCCCACAGAAAGCTAAGCACGGCGCCTTTCTGCCCCGCTTGAGCTGACTGGTCTCCTTCAGTCCTAGGGAATCCCTCCAAGTGATGAGGGAGGGATGGGTGACAGAGTGAGGTGGTGTGGCGCTCCAGGGCAGCAGGGCCCTGAGAGGAAGAGAAAATCTCCGGCGTTGCCCTGGCCTGGAGCCAGTCTCGAGTTCCCCATCGGCCACCTTAGGAAGTAATGAAGGGGAAGAGGGCAGGGAAACGCCTGCCAAAAACTGCTGATTGCTTTCTCTCCTGCCCCACCTTCCTCCCAAAGTCCAGTGTTTTATCTGTGCTTTAAACCTGCTAGGATCACCTGTCCCATCCTGGTGTCCTGTCTTCCATCCCGTTTGCTTCCAAGCCAACACGAGAGTCAACAACTGTGAGCTGAGTGCCCCGCAGGCCTAGCGAGGAGCGATACGGAGCACACAAAAGTCCACAAGAGGTGACTCTAGCCAGAGACAGAGCAGCGCAGGACCACCGAACACGCCATGGCCACGGATCTAACGGAAGCATGCCCGCACGGCATGACTTCTGAGACGGCGCGCAAGGCAGCCCCTCCTCTGGTGCGCACCGCTGGTGCCGACAATCAAGCCCGCGCTAGCGCCGAGCGGCCTTGAGCTCTCAGGCACGCGGCTGTCTGGGCCAAGCAGCTCCGAGGAAAGGAAAGAACAGCCTGCTTTGTGAAGTTACTTTTCCTTCTTCACTGAAAGTGTCTCCGGACCTTTATGAGCTCCCTTGGTTTGCAGATGCCTTGTTCGTGAGATTCCACAAGGTTCCCACCCTGTCCTTAGGTTTCTCTTTCTCTCCCAGGATCACAGTCTTTCAACGAAAACCAGATGAGACCTGGGGGACATAAATCTTACGGAAGGCCTAAGTTCTACCGTCACCAAGTAAAGCGGAAACTAGACAGAGCCAGGATCCTCTAACTCACCTACAGAGGCTAACCCTACTAATTTTAATTTGTCCCCCACTGGTGGAACGGACAGCTTTTTAGCTGAACACCAGTGATGCGGCTGGTCTGTTTAGGGACCACAGACAAGCTCTGTGTTGCAGCTTGAAGTATTAAAATCACTCTGCACACCACGAGGGGCTCAGGAGAAAAACGGGCCCGCATGTGGCACCCACACGCACTCCCGTCCGTTCTCACGGCGGGTGTGCAACGACTTAGCAAAATCGGGTCTGACCATCCTGCACTGCAAATTTTTTTCTTTCTACCAAGTTAATTTTATCAATTCAGGTTAGAGCTGAACTCATATAAGCTAACTGAGATCCTACTGTACCCACCCCACACCAGGTCATGACACTCACTCGCTTTCACCCAAAGAATGTGATCAGTTACAAAGTCTATTTCACATGCTTCATGTCACAGAATGTTCAGAACTGCGAGAAGCTAAAGATAAGATATGGACCCCGTCCTCATAGGGCTTCGAATCCAGGGAGGAAGATAAAACAGGCTCCAAATAAACTGCCATAAAAAGTGACTGTGATACGTTCTACACTCAAGGAGTGCCAGGCAGCGGCCCAGCCCAGCAGCTTGTTCCCTAGTCCTCCTGCTCTGACCTGGCCAGCTCTGTGAGAACGTGCAGTGACAGCAGTGCTGCTAATTACGTCTCTTTTTAAAAAAAAAACAAACAACAACACATGCCTATCATGAGTCAGAGCTCTCGGCGAATTAGTTAAAAAATGTTCAGCAGAATCTTTTCTATCTAGCTTCTACTAGCTTCACCCCTCATTCCCTTCCACTGTCCTTTCAAAGGTCCCTGGTTGGTTATCTCCTAAGACCCAAATCTCTCTCCCTCCACCTGATGGTGTGAAAGGTGTGGGGGCCTGGGCTATGCGGTCTGAGATGGGGCTGAGTCACCAGCAGGTAACTGTAAAGACACTCAGGCTAACCTGTCTCTAAACCTTCTTCTTCATCTGCAAACTAGGAGAGCGGTGCTCACCTGCCAGGCCTACTCCAAAGAGAAGAGCTCAGTGCAGTAAATAAACAAGAGCGGTGGGCAGAGCACTCAGCACTCACATGCCTGACACTGAAGTGCCTATGAAAAGCAGCTAAGACAGTCAAGTCAGTCATTACCATCAGTCACCTGCTCTACCTGCCCACCACAGGTATGTCTCCACTGGCTCTTGGGACAACTCCACCCTCACCTCGGTCCTGATAGCTCAGCTGCCCCGTCGGCACCGCTGCTGGTCATCTCCACCCCGGTGAGGTCATCACCACCCCTGGTCATCTCCAGCCCTGGGCCTACCTGTGCCCTCTGGAGCGGCCTCTGTCCTGGGATTTGATCACCCTTCCAGATCTGACCAGACAGCAGGCAGTTGGTGAGGCACTATTTATTTGACCATCAGGAAAAATTCCAAATGCCAAGCCTGGAAGCAAACCTGTTCTAAGGAGCTGACCTCCACCCCAGTTCCGGCTCCTGAAGTACAGCCTCCTGACAGGCCCCGGGACAGTGGCCCTAAAGACACGCTCTGCAAATAGCTCAATGCTGCCGTCAAGTCAAATTCAAGGCAGGAAACGGCGAGGTGCAGCCAGAGGCAGCTGGGGGTCTGGAAGTCTTCGTGGGATTATGAAGGGGTCCAAGCGCCAGCCTTCGGGTCCCGGTGCCCAACTCCTTCTTTGCGTGCACAAAATTCACCGCTGTGGCCCTTCCTGACGCCCCCAGGGTCTGGCATCCAGAGGGCTCAGAAGGAGGGGAGGGAGGGACGGCTCTTCAGTTCCCTGCTGTGGGGAGACGGCCCGGCGTCACCCGAGCACGGAGTCTGAGCTTACCGTGCCACGAGGCAGGTGTGGGGAGCTGGGTCTCAGGGTGATAAGCAGGCAGAGAAAACAGTACAAAATGTTGAAAGGAAGAAGAAAGCTTCACTTATTGAGCTGAGCAGTAACTCACTAACCGCAACCCTTGAAATAACCAGGGAGGGTGGATCTTACTGCTTCGTCAAAGCCACGTTCTACTGATTGTAAAACACCCCGCTATTCTACAGACGACTACAGAAGAAGACACCTGCCAATGACAACACGAAACGTCACAAATGGAAGGCCGATTGTGACATGAGATGTTAATCGTAAGTGTTACCAGAAGACAAAGTCTGAGGATGGATGAAAGCGGGTCTCAACCCAGTCTTACAACTGGACACACGGTCATTAAGAGGACTGCTAGGTGACAGTCTGGTAAAGCCAGCCACTAAGCACTTCCGGCCAAGTCCCTGCCAGGACACGGTCCCTCCTGAGTCCAGCCAGAGGTCCCCTCCCAAGGCGCAAGGGCGCGGCTGCCGAGACCAGCAAGCACACAGCTCGGGGCCTCTGCCGGGGCTTCCGGGAATCGGGTTGAGAACAAGCCTCTGGCTGTACCACACAGACCTCAGGTCTGCAAAGCCCTTGAAAGTTGAAGAGCAGAAACCACACAGAACGAGGGCCCGCACGTTCCATGTCAGGCAACCCGCAGGTGTCGCACGGCTCAGCTCCCCAAGAGCGTCTCTCACTAGCACTGTGCCCAGCGTACAACCCACTGGAGACAACCAGCGCGAACGACTCCGGCGCTCGAGCAGGAGCACAGACAGCTCGAGAATGGCGACGCCGGAGTTCAAGCGGCTTCCTCGAACGCCAAGCTGGAGCCGAGCCCGAAGTCTGGAAGCTTCGAGGAGAGATGTGCCCATGCAGGGGACGTGGCATGGCAATGAATGGCACAGGGGGTCTGGAGACCGAAGGGGACATGTCCGAGGGACTCGGGGGTCTGATCCCAGAGCAGAGACGGCGCCAAGAGGCCACGATCCAGGATCCTTGGAGTTCAGAGGGAAGAGTGGAGGCTGAAAGCAACACGAAGGTCAGACCAGGACAGGAGGGCTGGGGGAAGGCTGGAAAAGGCCCTTGGAGTTATCTAGAGCTCATGTGCCAGTTACCTGGACTCGGCGAACAGCAGAAAAAGGAAAGCGAAAAAGGGTGGCGGGGGAGGCAAGAAAGGAAAGTACTGAAGGGAGGCCGCCATGGGGGCTACTAGAAACAAGGCAAAGCGGCTGCGAGATGAGCTTTACACCCTTGCAGCAGAGCCAGGGAGGCTCAGAGGGGAGATAATGGTGAGAAGTGGGGAGGGGAAGCAGGAAGGAGAGAGTGGCTTGGGGCACATGTGGTGGAAGTGGTGCCGAGACAGGAGACGGACGCTTCCACTCCGTTCCTAATGCTTCTATAAGAAGTCACCCTAGAACTTAAGAGTGCACTCACGTACAGGAGTCTGAACTTGCACAGTGACGGGCAAACGGCCAGAGCTCCGGGCTGACAGGGCGGCCCCTCTTCAGCACACGATCACGGGGGCCAGGCCCCTCGGCCGCACTGCTAGAAAGGTCTCCTGGCACAAGCCCAGCACAGAAGCAGGCGTCTGCAGACTGTGATCTGTTTAATTCCTGAGATCCCAAGCAGATCAGGCCACCAGCATTTAACAAGGACGGAGACATAAATGTAATATATTGTTTTCACCCAAATCAAGCTTATGTGAGGATGTGAGCTTTAACTACATGAAAGTTCTCACAACAGAATTTCATTTTGTTTGTGGTCCCCGCCCCCCACACATGGTATTTCTTTTTAAGGGAAAGGGACGGGCAGGAATGGAGGTAAGCAGAGGCAGTCAGAGAGAGGAGGAGAAAGAACTGCATTCATTTCATTCAGTTGTGCACTTTCGTTGTCCCGGCCCGGGACTCGAACCCAGGCCCTGGGGTGTACGCGGATGGTGCTCTAGGCTGAGGCTGTGGACCAAACCGCAGCTCCAGCCAGCGCCCCCACTCACAGCAGTCTTCAGGAAGGTCAGACTCTCTTGCTCGCCACTGTATTTCTAGTGCTGAGCACAATGCTTGGCACACACTGGTTACTCAATCAGTCGAACTCATGGACCCAGCCGCCATGACCAAAGGTGATCACGGCCCTGCCTGCTTTCATCACTGCTCCTCTCTGGGCCTCACGCGGCCCTCCCACTGGTGCTTCGGGAGGTAATTACGGCCCTGAGCTGGCAGAGGATGATCTGCAGGCAATCTGTCTATCCATCTGACTTCAGAGGAGGCCCTGCCTCCCAGCAGCGGAGAGCAATTTAACTGTTTACCCGTGCCAGGCAACAAAGCTCTTTACGAGGGCTGGCTGTTCTCTGCAAGGCAGTGGGCCTGAGAGGTGGTGACAGGGTCAGAGGCACCTGGCACAAGCTTTCTAGTCAGGTCCCCTCCACACAGGCGGTGACTCACTAAGCGATGTTTCTTCTGTGGCGATGACGCACCCCTCCCTCCCCTACACCTGCAGCCACACTGGCCCCGAGTTCTCTGCACCGGCTGTCCTGGAATGTTCTTCTTCCTTCTTACTCTCTTCGGGTTTCTGCTCAAGGCCACGGTGACAGAGAGGCCTCTCCCACCCACTCTATCGACACCCAGCCATGTCCCCAGGCCACCGTTTCTCCTGCACAGGCCACCCCCAGCCTGGTGAGAGCAGCAAGTGCCCACTGTGGTCCGGCTCCCAGAACCGGGGCGCGCACGGGCTCCACAGCTGCCGAGACGCGTGTGTCAAGTGCAGTGCGGAGCCGACACGCTCGAAAATACCACGGGGCGCACGAACGACAAAGGACTGTTTGTGCGCTCACGTCCCCTGTACACGCTGGCGCCATCACGGCCGCCTGCCTGGCCAAGGCCGGAAGGCACCCGGCCCTCAGCTCCGTGGTGGCAGGGCCCGGAAAGCAGGCACGACGCGGCAGCCGCACGGCGCAGGGCTGACCGCACGGACGAGCCTGCGGCCCGGGGCGCCGGGGGCAGCTCGAGGATTAACGTCCTTCCCGCGTGTGGCCGAGTGAGCCGCCTGGTGCCGCAGCTCTGTGCAAACAGTCTAAAGTGAAGCGAGTGACTTCCTGACAGACAGGAAACAAAGTCACGGGCTCATGAGGCTTCCTGAGAGTCCGAAGGAAACAGAAGGGCCACTTAGCAGCTTAGACGCCGCAGGACAAGCGGATGGCCACAGGGAAGACAAGCACCTGTGAAAGTACACCCTGGAAACTGGGCACAGGGGACACCTGAAGACAGAGGATGGGTCACACTGTCTGGTGAGGAGGGCACTGAAGTGTCCGCTGCCCTCAACCAAGGACAAGGCCCCGGCCGGACTGCACACCCCCTCGTCTCTAGCCAGGGCTCTGCTGCCGCTGCCGCCCAGAGGGCGCCTGGGAACGGTCAGGCAGGGCCCTACTGGCATCTAGAAGGGCCGCGGACGGGAAAACCCGGATTCGACACAGGCTTGTGCTGCCCGGCGTGCAGTCCAGTCGTGTCAGCAGAGCTTGTCCAGGGGAGCCCCCTCGCCCTGTCACGAGCCCTGGTCACTACTTTGTCCCAGGATTTCCAGCTTGGGACAAAGAAAGCAACACGTTCCGTACACGTTCACACAGCAAATCTATCAACAGTCAAATCGGTGGTTCAGTGGGAAGACCGCGGGCTTTACGTTTCAGGCACTCTGGTCTGAGCCTCCATATCCCGGCCTGTCGTCAGGCTGTCGCCACAGAGCTCACTGGGCAGAGCACCAGCACGGTGCCCGGCACAGGCAGCTGCCCGACAGCACGGACACCCCTCCCACGATGGGCTCCCAACTCAGACATGTTCGAGTCTCCCCGCGCTCCTCTCCACGCGGCGACCTTCGGCCACAGAGCCAGAGTTGCCCCAGCTGGCAGCCTCGCCGGGGCTGACATCCGGGCCACCCTGCTCAGTGCGCGGGCTCCAAGCGCGCTCCGGCATCCGGACAGGCCACCACCCATCCTGCCACCCAGCTACGAGACTGCTTCCTCAACACCTTGTCCTCTGACCACGTCCGAGGGGACCCCGGAGCTGGTGACAGGGTGCTGCGCAGCGCAGACTCTGGCGTCTGACCCGAGGCGGTGTTTGGGTCACGTCTACAGAGGATGAGTGTGCTCCACACAGTGTCCGGCCTACTGAAAATGACGGCCTGTGGCGCCTTTCCTGAACTGTGGCTTATTCCATGAAAAGGAGCGCCTTGAGGGGACCCATCTTTCCTGCTGGACTGTGACCTTCATTGGGCATTTGTCCTTCTGCTTCGTGTCTCCAGGTCGAGCTCTTCTCTGCACACGTGTGCTTTGTCTAGTAATCAGGGAAAAAACTAGGCGCCGGTACTCTCCAAGGTGACGACCTGACTTGGAAAAACCCTCTCTAAGGAGGTGGGTACCCGCCTCCCAGATATGGAAGCAATTTATTCTGCTCAGGAATTTCTTCAGTTGCCTTAAATTTATTTGGGAAGTAAATTCGAGAAGTAAATGCCAAATATTCCGTGAAAGAGATGGAAAAGCTGCTACACAGATGCCATTTTCTAAGGTTCAAGCATGTTTCCTTACTACAAAAGCGTTCCTCGGTGCACCCTGGTGGAGGAGCGGTGGGGTCAGTCATCTCCAAAGGACATAGTAGCAACATACTCCTGGCTTTGAGCCCTGGGTCTGGTGGGGAGAACAGCCAGTGTGAACAACTAAATAAATATAAAATAAAATGCTTCTTCCTCCTGTCTCTCTGCCTGCCTGTACCTTTCCTTTAACAAACAAACAGACATTCCTTTATTTTTCTGATACAAAATGTCTACGTTTCCACCTATAAAGTAATACGGAAGCAAATGTCAGCTTTTCCTCTAAAAAGAAAATCAGGAACAGCGGCGCATGCAGAGCCACTTGGCACCCCCCCTGCGCCCCCGTGACTGGCTCTGGCCAATGAACCATGAGCACAGTGGGGCGTGTCGCCTTAAGAGCCAACAGGCAAGTGCCAGGTGGAAGAGGGGACAGGACGGTGGCCCCGGGACAGCCTGAGTAGACGGGAGAACAGCCACACACGTGGCACGAGCGCAAGAGGAGCTCAGCACTGAGGCCTAGAAGCCACAGGTGCTGGAGGGCGTGCTGTCCACCCACGCCTGACAGCAAGTCTGCAGAAGGTGCTCAACTAGGATCGAATCCCACTTTTGTCTCGAGCAGCTCAATCCTCCTGTGGATCATAGAGAGTAACAGCAAGAAGAGCGGAACTGAACCTCAGGCCCAGCCTTTCTGGGGCTCTAAGCGAGCAAGCAACGTGACAGTTTGTTTCTCCTGCCACACAGCCAACGCCGGTGGCGAGCGCCGCTCTGACTGCAGGCTGGGCCAACCCGGAGTTCGGTTGAACAGAAGGCACAGAGGTCAGACTTGCGCTTTGTGTACACAGTCATGTGAATATTAACCAGGAACACGGAGGGATTAAAAAGGCCAACAAGGTTCTTTGCAATTTCAAGTGGCAGGCACTGCGCTGGGGCCAAGGTTCAGGAAGGAAAGTAAGAGTGGACTGGAGCAGACACGTGAAGTCTGGAGCAATCTCAAGTTTTTTCTTTCTCATTCTAGAAAGACAGCACAACACTGCTAGTGATGCTTATCAGTCAGTTCCCAAGGGGGAAGACATCGGCCTGTGAGAAACACTCCTACCGATCAAGCATTCACTGAGAAGGGCTTGGATGCCTTGGGCAAAGGCAGGCCTCACTGTCCTATCTCTTTGGCACATCCAGACAGACAGAGGTAAGCAGAGACAGCCGGCCGGCCGGCCCCTTCCACGAGAACTAAACGCTAACAGAATGTCATGTTCTTCTAGGCCTAAGAGTTCTTCCTTCATCAGCAAAAGCACGTCAGCTATGACCTCTCGCTCCCTCCCCATTCCAGGAGGCCAGCAACCAGACAGGACATCCATCCGCTTCTGCCACAGGGCGTGGAGATCACCAACAGCCCTGTTATCGCTAGTTCTGTTCCTGGGACACGTGACAGGCCCCATTCAGGTTACTGTTTACAAGACCCTTTCATCTGTGGGCTAATCAGTTCACTTCAACTTTGAAACTCAGCATTTCTCCATTTCAGCAGAGCCCATACTTAGCAGATTTGAAATTCTGCGCTGCAAGGTGCGCCGGGCACTCCCAAGAGCTGTCTCTGCAATCGGCTGCAGAAACCCCTCTACAGACACCGAAACATAACTCCGATGACCAGGTCTTGAAAGCAAAATGAGCTCCAAACCCAGCTCTGCTCCTGAGACACTCATAGGTCAGGATGGCAGGCTCCCCACTGGGTTTCTCTGGGCAGAAATCAGGTCACCGTAATGAACGCCACACCCCATGAGGTCCCAGAGTGGAGCAGGCGTGGGGATTCCTGAAAGCAAACGGGAAGAAGCAGCCCCCTGGCTGGGGTCACCCCAGACAAGGAGCCACTTTACTTCCACTTGCTGCAGCCCACATGCGGAACACCCACCGAGGCCTGGGGCTTCTCACTGACACTCGCGTGGAGACTAGCCCACACTGGCGTGCCCTGGTGAAGCAGCGGTTACGTCAATCGCCTCTGAAGGAGCACAGGCCACATAGCCCTGGGTTCGAGCCCCAGAATGGGGAGAAAAAACTGGTGTGAATAATTATATAAAAATAAAAAAGGTGCCACATAAGATCCAGAGAGGAAGGCACAGGCAAACGGAGCTAAGGAGTCTAATCGAGCCAGGAAAACATACCCACTTACAAACTAAGATATGCGAGGGTGGGAATGGCATACGCAGGATCCACAGGGAGCAAGGTGGGCCAGGCTGGGAGGCACAAGCTGCAGGGCGGGAGGACTTGAGTCAAGCATGAACGAGACGCGGGGTTCAGTTACACAAAGAGGTGAAAAGGCAAGAGAGGCAGCACGATGGCTCCCCTCTAGCAGGAGAGAGGGACCTGGCAAGAAGGAAGGTAAGGCCACAAGAGAACAGGGACACACAGCGGACAGCCTTGAATTCTGACAAGGGAGTCAGGGCTTGACACAGGGACCTACACAGGGCTGTGCTGGAGTGAGCAGCTGTTCCAAAGGAAGTTTTAGGAAAATCAATCTCACTCCACTCAACTTGAACAAGAAGATAAACTGGACACAGGCAAAACCAAGAGATACTATAACTAAAGACAGTGCTTGATCCATAATCGAAATTAGGGTTGAAAAAGGGATGTATAAAGGAACTTTACTAGGATAAACAGGGACATTTAAAAAGGTTCTACATCTTAAATAACAGTACTTATTAACGTTAAGTTTCCCGAACATGTTGATTATGTTCTATTAGTTAGGTTGTGACTGAGTGTATTAGAGAATTACGCACACATATACATAAGACAATGTCCCTGCTCTTAGCAGTCTGCTGAAGTATTTAGGGGTAAAAGCTTAGACGTCTGCAGCTAACTCTCGAATGGCTCAGGGGGCAAGTATCTGAGTACAGAGATAGAAAGCAAGCGTGCAGTGTTAATACCCGATGACTGGGAGAACAGGGGACAAGACATTATAGGAAAAAGCAACAAACAGGTGTCAGTGACAGGCTACCGGAGGAAAAAGGTGTGTGTGTACGCGACAGCATGGTGGCAGCATCCCGGGGAATGGGAGCGTGGGGCAGAGACAAGGCTTGGAGACACAATGAAGCTGACTCTGGAAGGAAGTGGTTAGAAGAAATAAGCTAGAAGGAAAGGAGGCAGAATGCCTTCAGGCATTTGGAAATGTGGGAACAGGCCACAGCCCACACTAGGACAAGAAGTGACCAGCTGGGGAATGACCTAGACGGCTCACGGTTTAAGGATGAGAAACAAGTCTGATCTGCAGCAGAAACCTGAGTGGCAAAAGAGCGAGTGAGGGATAACTGACCACCTAAGTCACTGAGAGGTGGGAAGGGAACCAGATAGAACAGGACATTCTGTGAGAGGAACAGAGGTGGGACAGAATTTAGGGGCAGTGTGCCTCAAAGGACCACAGCATCTCACAGGGAAACATTACAGGAGGCAAACGGGATCAGGGGTCACCAGTGAATTCTGGGGGATGGAAACCAGGCCCTGGAAAGGAAGAAAGGAAGCAGAAATTCCAGAAGTCTCCCTTGAATGAAAGGATGGGACTGCACTAGAGCAAAAACTGGCCAGCAGCATTCTGTGCGAGACGGGCATCTGGGGAGACCAGAAGGTGGACAAGGGACGGGCATCTGGGAAGGAGCTGAAGCAGCAAGAGGAAGACGTGTGCTGGCAGTGATGAAGAAGGCCTCGCTCTAGAAATGGAGAGAGGACCAAAGCTCCTTTAAGACAGGAAGACCGGAGGCCCAAGGAGAGGGCGGTGATGGAAAGGAGAGGAGACAACCACCTGTGGAGGAGCCAAACCCGAACAGGAAACCTCCAGGTCAGAATAAACTGCCAGGCAGCAGGAATGTAAGCACACCGGTCCTTGGACAGCCTGCGCCCATCTAGCGCACTGTCAGGGCCGGGGACTGCAGGACGACCTCACGCTGGTAGAAAGACTCTTCCATCAGGATAGAGGTTCAAGATATTCCTACCCAAGGTGACAGGTGCTTTTCCTACCTGGCCCCAACAGAAAATGTGCCTGGCTAGGCACCAGCTCTAACTGTGGGCAAAGGTAAGCTTGGACTCCAAGAGTGTCACCTTTGGGAGGGCTCCCTCGGACCATCTAACGTGAGGACAGTGAGACTCCTCTTGCATCATCACTTTTTACAACCTCAGGAGATAAGGACAGTTTGCTGATGCCATATGGGTGACTAAAAATAAACATTTTATAAGGTGTAAACAGAATCTGCAGCAGCAGAAAAATAATTTCTGGAACTTAGTTGTAGATAAGACATATTAGAAAGAACAGACTTTTATGGCCTTTTATTTCTTTTTAAAGTCAAGTCCAATGACGTAGCTGGGACTTGATTTGCTTTACTGCATTAGCAGGAGCTTCACAAATATTTAAAAGCTGACAGTAGAATGACAAAGCAGAGTCACGGCTGCCTGAGGGACAGAGAAAGCCTTTGGTACATTTTAACATCCAAAGCGCCCACAGCAGCACTCAACTCCGGTGAAAGGAGGGGTGCTCCCCTCTGGAATGAGGAGGAAAAGAAGACACGCGCTGCGGCCGCCTGCAGCGTAACTACAGCTCCCAGCCAGCAGATGAAAGGCCGAGAAAGACCACAGGTAAAAGATCAGAATTAACCAGTGTCACACAGTCTCTGGATTCACCAACAACACACAGAAATAAAGTGACTTCTATTTAACAGCAATAAACAAAAATGGATACCACATACATAAAAACGGGTATGTAGGAATAAATTTAATGACGTATATGTAAAATTTCTATGAGAAAAATTCTAAGTTTACTGAGGAACCGCAAAGATGACCTAAAGAAATCAACATAGCATGACACAGACAAAACTCCACACAAAGACAACTATCCTCGAATGTTCTGCAGATTCACCGGATTCACCGTGATTCCCACCACAATCCCAACAGGAGTGTGTGTAACTGACAAACTGACTTGAACTTGGACACTGAAATGCAGAGGACAGGTCAACTCCCCACAGGCGCACGGCTGCCGTCCGGGTGTGCCACTGTCCAGTGCCGGGCAGCTGGCTTTCCCAGACGCAAGGCTGCTCTCAGCTGCCTGATAAAAGAGGCTCTGGGACAGGAGTCAAGGGAGTCACTCCAGCAGACACCTCTCTAGGGGGACAATGGAGGATGGGAGATCGGTGTCTAGAAATTTCCTTGCCTGGAAATTGCTCCTCTTGCCCATAAAACTAGCCCTGAACGTGGGTGCTGAGACGCAGATTCGGCTCTGGCCTGGCGAGCATCGTGGTGTTGGTGAGGGAAACCCCTTTGCACACCAGGAGGCGACGAAACCCTGTAGTTCACAGTGAGGAGAGAAAACGCTGCCACACAACGACAACGGCTTAGGGAAGGCACTCCTCCACATCCTCATATCTCGTCACATTGGCCGCTCCCCCAGGACAGAGGACACGAGATTTGACCTACGGCTCCTTGGCAGAAATAAGACAGCGTCTGTAAGACTGACGAGCCTGCAGCGACTCTAAGTGCTTGCAGAGAGAGGGGCACTCACTGCCCAATGGAAGGTGCCATCTGGGACCCTGGTGGGGGGGGTCCTTGGACCAAAGGCCCCCAGAAAACAACAGCCCTCCAGATGGCAGGCCAGCAACGGCGGGTCTAGAAACACCTTCTTCGTGGGGGTGAGGACGGATTATAAAAGATCATGGCTGTGCAAAACCATCTCCCGTCCAAGGGCCATGCACCAGCGACAAGTCGGCTGAAGGAAGACCAGGACTGAGCAAACCTCTGACACTCCGACGCCCGCAGTGAGCAGCCCTGGGTACAGCAGGCGCAGCCGGAGGGCGTTAAGGAGACAGCTCCCACCGACGCCGGCGTGTGAGTAGGCAGCCACGCAGCGCGCCACGACACACGTCTGACAACATGCACGCGGGTCATGTCAGTGGGCCCGCCAGTGGCTGGCTGATCTCAGAAGACAGCCTGACCTCACACTACACTCCTGAGGTCTTAGTTACCATATTACTGTTCAAGAAAAAACAAACTGAACTGGCTAAAGCAAACTTGTGTCAGGATTACACCAAAACTTCATTGTCAATGGCCTATGTCTAGGAAACTTTTATCCCCTCTTCTTTTTTAAAAGAAAGGGACGGAGGAAGAGGAGAAACACCTGTTACTAGTTTAGTTGCTCATTTTGGCTTTACACCCGACCCTAGGTCCTGAACCAGGTCCTCTGGGCCCACGAGGTTTGCACGCCAGGATCAGCCCCGAGCCAGGGGCTCCAAGGACATTCATTTCACAATCGGCGTGAATCTACCTATCCGGCCTGTGCTTTGGGATCCAGTCATTCTAGCAACCTATCTGCCCTGTGCCAAGAAGTCTGTGAGATGAACCAGGATGCAGGCCTAGAAGAGTCTTGTGTGTGTTAAGATGGTAGCAGATTTTAGCAAAACATTCCCCAACGATTAGACTCAGGCTAGTAAACAAAACGGGTCCTAGGACTAATCCCAGCATAAAAAAATGAAGGAAAACAGGACAGTAGAGAGGTGGCTAAAGGGTTTGCAGGTTCTTAGAAAACTAAGATAGCCTTGGCGTGTGAGAGAAGATACCTTATCCATGTGGAAGATCAAGTCCAATTCACAGACATTTTCGAAACACTTATCCAGAGTCTCCACAAAAACCTAGGAAACAAGGAGAAATAAATGATAAAGAGAAGGTAGAATCTACATCTTCGTAAATGTCACATCTGAAAGAAAAGGGAGCGGTTATAGTATTTACCTCATGGTAGATGTTTAAAAAGAAACCCAAACCACCAGCATTAGCTGGTCCCCATTTCCCCCAATTCCAGGGACCATCGAGGACAGGAAAATCTTATATAACAACACGGGAGCAGACCGTGCAGACAGCTTTCCTCTTTCATAAGATGCTCATTTACATAATGGAATAACAAAGCGAAAGGCTCACTGCTCAGAATACTGTGTCCTCTTCCCTGGCCTCCAGGCGACACAGCCAAGAAATGCTGTGCCATCGGTGCTGAACGGTTTTGTCCTGCTGATTTCAACTAACTTCAAAACACCTTTCTATGAGTCAACTTAATTTACATGCCGACAATTTTAACTTGTGAACATCGCATTTGAACAGCATTTGAACAGAAGTATACGAATGACAGAACGAATACAACACCTGAGCAAGGCCCCTCCAGACACCAGATGGAGCATCACCGCCCCGAGAGGCCCCTCTGCGCCTCTCAGGCTCCAGCCTCTCCGAGGTTTTCAGTTTCTAAGAGATCATTCTGTCTTGCTTCTTGTTTGCCTAGCAGCCCAGTTTTTGTCATCTTTTATTTCTCTGTGGCTTAAGGAGAAGGTTTTGCTTTACCGTCATCTTTTTTCTATACGCTCTTTACTTCTTCAAAGATTCCTTGTACTGTGTTTCCATCTCTCCCTTCCACGTGGAGTCTGTCCTCAGAGGTTTGTTTTAATTCAGAAGAACAAAAGACAAACTGAAAGCTCTGCATCATGGCTACTTGCTGGGGACACCCCCGTCACCCAGCACCCACAGACCTCATTTCCTTTGCCTTAGGCTGGTCAGATTTCCCAGAGAAATTGCATAATCTGCAGTGAGAAAGACTGGTTGCCAGAATTGTGGGAGCTGAGAGCAGGACCAGGAATGAAAGTTAGTGCCCAGCATTCATCACGCACACGCTCGCTTAATCCCTGACTTGGCCATCAGCTATGCCTGGTCCCCCAGACCAGACGTGTCACCTTTCACTTGCTGCAGAGGATAACCCTCCGATGCGCCGCAGAAGGCCAATGACAGGGAGATCTGGAATTGGGAGAAGGACTTAGGAACTGACTTAGAAAATGATGGGTGTTAAGATGAAGAGTGAAGCTCGTCATAGCTCAGCTGATGAAAAAGATACAAAACTCTGAAGCGATGGAAGAAGCACCGTACACCTAGGTGCTTAGCATGAAATGACAAGGCCACGCGCCCACAAGGAAGAGAGGAACAGGCACGGCTTGTACATGTTCAGCGTGACACACGGGGCGCTCTTCCCACTTCAGGTTTGAGACTTGACAGGTTTCTTGCTCCGATGCTCAACAAACAGCTGGCATTCTAGATGGCATGGGTGTCGCGGGATTCTACGACACGCGCGAAACCGCTAAGAACACTAGAATGGTACTGGGCAGCTGCGTCTAAGGACGCTGGGAAGAAAGAAAAGCAGGATTTCTGGACACGTCAGAGCAGTTCGGGCACAGGTGCAGTCACAGGCTGAATCCGCCGCCCTCAAACGTGACGAGGTGTGGGGCTCATGTCTGCCTGTTGATAGAGGTTTTCCAGGCGGAGAATCATCTCAGCGGCAAGCGTTATTTATTCTGATGCCCCTCTTGATGCACTTTTACCCTCAAAACATACTTCTGTATTTCTTAGTCATTTTTCCCGATCAATTTCTTCTTTATCAAGCTCTATAAAATCTCCAGACAGACTTATATTCGGTTTCCCATTTGATGTACCAACTGCGACCATCATCTTCATTTGACTCTTCCCACAAGAAGAGGGCTCCATTTATTTAACAGGCTCCTTATGTTTTTCCTTTACAATTTCCTAACTGTACTGGAAGCAGAGTCAAATCTTCCAGCTAAGTTAATCTCACACTAAATAGCCTTTGTCACTACGGTGAAAGAAATTTCTTGAATTATCCATTTTCTAGCTGTTTTCACAGAAACAGGAAATTTAATTTTGATGGATTTATCTCATATTCTTTATTTTGCACATATCATCCTTACCATAAATTCTGCTTTTTTAGGTTTTCTAGGTATACACTCAGACCCTCTGACAGTGAGGACATATCTATTTCATTATGTTACTTGATCATTGCTTTTTTCAAGCATCCTCACAAAGGTTCATTCAAATGCGTAAACAGTAAGAGACGCCGTGGACTTCTGCCTTGAGATAACGTGAGCTCTTGATTTTAACACTAAAATTGGCCACTTCTAGGAAAACGGACTTTGTGATTTGGGGAGAGAAAAAAATATCTTTTTCATTTTACACTCTTGATATGCCTTTTCAATTTTGATTTATTTCTTCAACAACAGTTTATGCCAAATAAATACCGAATAAAATGCTTCCTATTCTAATTGAAGATTATTTCACTAATAAAATCTGGATAACCCTTTCTCTTGGCATCTACTGACACAGTTATAATAGTTTCTATTCTCTTTCTTACTGCTGTTATAGATGCTAAGATTTTTTTTCCTTCGTAAACAGACTCACATCCTTAGGATGAAGACTATTTGAACACAATGAATAATTCTCCTGGTATGCAGTATTCCTGCGAGAGTATGAATTTGAGAGCTAGAAGAGAACATTTAGCATACTTATAAATCAAAACAAACACACAAAGAAGAGCCAAAACACAAAACAGAACCTCCAGGCCAACAAAGCTCAACGTTTGCTTCAGGGCACAATGCCTATGAACAGGGACAGCCAAAAACAAGAGCCAGGCCCGGTGACTCCTAGGCTCTCCTGACGCTATTCAGTTACAATGTACCAATAACTGACACGTAATGTCTGAGCAACACTTTCTCTTTATAGAGACTCGGCACCATAACCAATCTACTCTGGAAAATACACTCAAGTATGATTTTTTTTTGCTTTATAACTTCTCTAAAACAGAGGTTTACCGAACTTCAACATTTTGGAAAATTCCAAGTCTACTGACACTGAGGCAAATACAATTTTTTATCCTAATATTGTATTTGCATATTTATTTTCATTCTAATAATCTTTTTTTTCTTAAAGGCTGTAGGCAGGAATGAAGGCAAGGAGAGAGGCAGGCAAGAAAAAAAAGGAGGAAGAGGCATTTTTATGTATTTTATTTAGTCGTTCGCACTAGTTTTCTCCTGGACCAGGGACTCCAACTCAGGGGTACGTGGCCTGCGCTCCTTTGGAGGCAACTGACCTAAGTGTTACTCCACCAGGGTGCACCAGTAAATCTTTTTCCTGACCTAATAGGGACATTTCTTTTTGTAATCAGCTGTTTTAAATGTACTGATATTAATAACTGTGTATCATTCCCTAAAAAGATTTGGATGTTTTCTATTTCTGACTTTTATCCTCTTTATTAACTTTATTTCCATTTAGTTGTCCACACTGGCCGCCTCCCCCCAGATCCTGGACTCAAACCCAGGGTTAGGTGGCCTATGGCCTTCAGAGGCGATTGATTTAACCACTACACCATCAGAGTATGCCACCTTTTCTCTAAAGAAAGGTGCAGGCAGGGATGAAGGTGAGGTTGTAGGAAGTCAGAGAGAAGAGAAAGAAGAATTTATTTTACTTCACTTTCCCCTCCGGACCTGGGTCCATCACTTGGACTCTGGGATGTATATGGACTATGCCGGTCAGAGGCTGAAGACTTAACTGCTAAGCCACCAGGGCTCACCAATGTATGACGGCTTCAATTCATCATTCTGATCCATGTTCTCAGTATGAATCGGTATAATAAAAAATAAACTTTAAAAGTTGCTGTGTCCAAGAACATCACTTAATAGAAAAAATCTGGTGTATTTAAGGAAAATACGCCCTCCAAGTTTTCATGTATTTGTCCCTAAGTATACTTAAATTTAGTATCTTTTAATTTTTATCTTAAAAGATAGTTATTAGCCTTTAAAATGCATAGCTACAGAGTTTTCTATAATTGTTGTTCGTTGCTTTTACTGTAAGTTCCTATTTGAGTGCCTTCTACTTAAACGGCTCAATCAAACTACTTAAAAGCAGTCCATATTAGAATCTCAATTTCATATGAAATATAAATGACTGAAGGGTGTTAAGTTAGCAGTACCCAGCCTGGAGTCCCACACATCTCACTTTCCATGAAGGTAATGAAAGAACCTGTGAGACATTTCTAATTTTCAACAATCCTGCAAAAACCGTGTTAGTCTACGTTAAGGCTGCACAGGCTAAAACATCACATTTCTTCGCTTTAGGACAGAATTACCAGCCAACACGTAACGTACAAATTTTTAAGTGTCATTTGGTTTGACAGCTGAAAAAATTCCAAACATGATGTGCTACGGTAATTTATAATCAAAAGCAAACATGTGCATTCATCCCCGTTTCTGACAGAGCTCCTAAATACCTAGGGATTTCCTAACTGATAAGGTGTCTGGTTGACATAATGGCTCTCAGAAAGCACCTAAGGCTGGGTCTCGGTTGCCAGGGGAACCACCCGTCGTTAGAGGGTGGGAATGTCCCACCCCACCCCACCCCACCCGGGACAGGAGCCCTGAATGAGTCACCAGCATTTAATGAGCCACGCCCAGGTAATGGAGCTTCCATAAAGCCCACAGATGGACTTCAGAGAGCTGGGAGCACATGGAGATTCGGGGAGTGGCGCTATGCTCCCTACACAGCTCTTCCAGCGGTTGCCGAGCTACATCCTCCACAGTAAACTGTAGGCCGCGCCTCTGAGTGCTGCGAGCTACTCCAGCAAATTCATCAGACTTGAAGAGGGGTCGCGTCTCCCTCCAACCTCTAGCCAGCTGACCAGAAGCCCAGGTGACAGCCTGGATTTGTGACTGCCATGTATTTATCTCCAGGCAGATAGTCAGAATTAAAGTAAATGTGCAGGACCCCCAATCACCTCACTGCTTGGCATTCATTGCCTGGCGGCGGTGGAAAAACCAAGCACATCGGCCCTGGTGCAGAATCCAACATGAAAACTCAGGGCAGGCTGGGTGGAAACCTGGGTGGAAACCAGAGCGGAGCTCTGCGGGCCGCTCAGCTTTCCGCAGCACCACCTGGCGGACACCCAGAGACGCTATCTCAGCACAGACGGAGGAGCCAGGTGTGCTTACTCAAAAACAGTGCAGGGCGTACCCTGGTGGCCCACAGGCCTAGTGTGCCCTGGGGACAGCCCTACAACCTCCCACCATCCCAGGTTCAGGACCAACCAGTGTAATCAAGGAAATGAAAAACAGAGCTTTTCTCAATAGGAAGTGCTTCCTCCTCTCTTCCTGTCAGCCCACTTCAGTCCTGCCCACACCTTTCCTTCAAAAACAGAAAAAGCTCCATACCTGGATGAGGTCCAAGATGCCAAGTTCACTCTCTGACGAGTCCACACAAAACACAAAGTAGAGGGTAGCATAGTGCCGGTAAATCAGCTTGTAGTCAGAGCCACCGATCAAACTGCGGGAGAGGGGAAACACTTCAACACCAGCGTCTTAACGAAACACATCAGGCAGGAGACAGGTCAAACAGGCCGTTCCTACCAGGTGAACGCGTCCAGCATGGCAGAGGGGCCTACGTACCTTCCCTCAACTTCTCTGCCACTCTCCCAGGACCCACACAGCCAAGCGAGTAATACCAGAAGCACAACCAGCCAGCAGCTTCCAGAACAGAGCTGGGTCTTTCTAAGGTCAGCTCAGGTTGCATTAGGCACCCACTGACACTTGAGTTCTGCTGAAGAGCATATGAAGGTCACCCGAAAGTGGAGAGAGGGGAGAAGATGGAAGCTGAGCACTTGCCTTCCACCCTCCAAGAAGTTACAGATGTTGTCATCCCGCTTGAGAACTAGATGGAAGGTCTCTCGAACAATCTGCTGCTGAATTTCTTCGGGCTGTGGAATCAAAGAAAGTGAATCCATGGAGAGGTCTGAAAACTACCTCCCGTCCGCGGGGATGGGAAGGGAAAGAAGTACTAAGTGTGACCTGAATACCTAGTGCCAGTTTCCAGAAGAAATCAACATGACGAGTAAAGAAAAAAATTCAATCTGAAAAAATCTATTACAGGAATTAAGAGGAGGCTTGTGTTTTCGTTTTTGTTTTGTTTGTTAAAGGAAAGACGCAGGTAGGAATGAAGGCAGGCAGGCAGGCAGGAAGAGAGAGGAAAATGGTATCCATTTTTATTTAGTTGTACATCTTGGTTATTCTCCCCAGCCCAGGACACAAACCCAGGTCCTTGGGATGCATGGGGCCTGCGCCTGGGTTGGAGGCAGCTGACCAAACCACAAGGCGTGCCTTTTTATTTTAAGAGAGGAAGGGAGATGGAGGAAGATCTTTAGTTGTTCATTTTGATTCCTGTCCCTGCCCCAGGTCTTGAATCTGGGCGCTTGAGCCACCTGTCATCACACACCAGCATCTTAGCTGCCGGCGCCACCAGGGGGAGCCCAGACAGCGCACATTTACCTAGAGAGCTAGGTAACTAACCACTACTGCCCGATAGGTAAGCTGGTATCTATTTAAAGTAAATAAAGAAGGAAAGAACTGATAAACTCTCACGCAAAGTCAAAGAATAACTAGAAGGCCTATTTCTGAAACATTTTCTCTTCCCCTAGAAAGTACCTGTGTCAAGTAAGTAAATGTCAACAGGTCTAACACTTAAAGGAGATCAAGGTATGTGTTTTAAACTGAATTTGCCAATGTTTGTACTGGTAATGTAAATATTTAAGATGCTGTATTACTAACTGACAAAGATTTACTAGAAAGATAAAAAAAAGTTCTATTTACAGATTCGAATTTTGAACAAATGCAAAGCTCCAAATTTTTTCTTCATTTAATATTAATACAAGAGAAAGCTTAACTGTGATGTATGTTCTTAATAACTCACATTTATTTCTATCTGTACTAATGAGGTTCATAATAAGTATAATGAAATAAAAGGGGTGGGGGAACCAGTCATTAAGGCCAAAGTAACTAAAAGCTCTAGACCAGGGCTTCTCACACCTGTGTTAGACGAGCAATGCTGTCGGAGCGCAGACTGATTCCTAGGTCTGGGAAGTCGTGAGACGGTCCTCTCACAAGCTTCCGGTGACCCCCATGCTGGGAAGTCATGAGACTGTCCTCTAACAAGCCTCTGGTGACCTCCACACTGGGAAGTCGTGAGACTGTCCTCTAACAAGCTTCTGGTGACCCCCACGCTGGGAAGTCGTGAGACTGTCCTCTAACAAGCTTCCGGTGACCCCCATGCTGCTGGTCTGGGATCACAGTTGACTAGTACAGTTAAGAAAATCTCCAGATCAGACTTGCCCTAAGAGTCAGAATAGATTCAAATAATATAAATTCCTTTCTTTTTACAGCATTGAATTTGGGTTTTCAAATGGTTATTTATTTAAAAGAAAGAGAAAAAACAAAACAGGGCAATGTCACTGTGGAACAATTACTTTTCCTAACTTTGACAATATGGGTATAGACTGGTTCTCAGTATTTATTGAGCAGATGAATGAAAACTTGCTGATCACTGGTCACTGTGAATTCCGCTAAGTCAATCATTATTTTCCCGGCTTCCACTGTGAGCTCTCAAAGGCCCACGATGCCAGGATGCCGTAAAGGATTGTGTCCTCTGAAATACAACGCATGTTAAGCATCAGCACCTGTTTAAACTGACAAAAACCTCTTTCAAACTAAAGCTTTTTATCTGACTCCAGGGGAAGTAACAGCTGCAGTTAGAAAGGTGTATGAAATGGGGAGGCTACCTAATTTTTTAACAAAAAGGTTTACATGTCTTAATTATTTTAATTTTTCCTCTCTTAACACTGAAGTTTTCAAGGTAATTTTCACTTATGAGCTCATTTGGTTCTTATAAAAACCCTATGTTCTCCAAAGAAGATACAGAAACGGTCAATAAGGACATGAAAGATGCACCAACATTCGTCATGTGAGACACTACTTACTTCACACTTACGAAATAGCGTCAAAATGACAGATAAAAGGGGCACGCCCCTGTGGCTCAGGTGACTGAAATGCTGAGTCTGGACCCCATAAAACCCAAGGACCAGGGTTTGAGACCCAGGGCCAGGGTGAAAAACCAAAATAAACAACTGAATGAATAAAGATGCTCCTGTCCTCTCTCCCTTCTTTTCTTTGGTAATACATAATAAATAGATAATAACAAATGTCCATGGGGAGGTAAAGAAGTCCTAAATCATACATGCTGACAGAAATGTAAAACGGGGCAGCCACTTTGGAAAACAGTTGGCTTCTCTTCAAAATGTTACCATGTGATCCAGCAATTCTACTGCCGGGTGTTAAGCCAAGATAAATTAAAACACAATGCTACCCAAATACTTAAACAAGAACATTCATAGCAGCATTATTCTTAAAAGCCATGGATGGAAACATCAACTGGTAGACAATCAAAATGTGGCCTACACACAGGATGGACTATTACTGGACAATAAAAAGGAATGAAGAACCGATTCAGGCTACAACATGGCTGGACCTTTATAACACATTATACTAAGTTTAAAAAGCCCACATACTATATACCATTTGCCTAAAGTGTGCAGAGCAGGCGCATTTTGAGACAGAAAGTAGTTAGCGGATGCCTAGGGTTGGGGAGATGAGGGGAGACATGGAATCATCGCTAACAGATAGGGGTTCCTTTTGAGGTTAGTGAAAACGTTCTGAAATTGACTGTGATGCAAAACTTGGTGAACAGACTAAGAGCCATTGAATTGTACACTTTAGATATGTGAAATGTAAGATGTGTGACTTATGAAGCTCAGTAACACTAAAAAAAATTGGTAAAATTCATGATTACGCAAAACATATGACTACAAGTTAGTGTTTAAAAAAGGAAAGGAACAGATGAGGTCTGGTGGTCTAGCAGACCAGGCCCCTGGATGTGGTTCATACACATCTCAAGATCACAGGTTGGAGACCAGGTGGGGGCCTGGAGCAATCAAGATGAAAAACAAAGTGAAAGGTGCTACTTCTTCCTCTATTCCTGCATCTTTCCTTAAAAGAAAAAAAAAGGGGGGGGGAGACAGAGTCAAAATAGAGTCACTTAATCTCATCGAGACTTAATACCTAATGCAACTGCAGTTAAAATCTCCCCCAGGAATGAATTCTTAACCTGTCAGAGTAGAATTTTCTTGTCAGCACCCTTCAATTCTCCAAAGGCAGGCGAGGCAACCCGCCACAGACTTTCCCCACGGGGAGGTTACCTAGGCCTAAGATAGAGTCTTTTTGTTTGTTTACGATTTCCTTCTAAAGCCTTTCCGTGGCCCCGCGGCTCCCCAGGCTTGCTGGAAGGGCCGTCGCTGTTCAGAAACTGGGCGGGGAGGGGTGACAATCCGGGTGAAAAACTAAACAAAAATAAAGCGTTTCTTCCTCCCATCTTCCAGCCTGCACCTCTCCTTTAAAAAGGGTGGCGCTGAGAGCTGAGCACGTCTGGTCTCTGCCCCCAGGGCGCTGTCACCCGTCCACCAATCAAACGTCTGGAACCTCGGCACAAAGGAAGGAAACGCTGCAGGTAGCGAAGGACGCGTTTTCCCCGGGAGCGTTCTGGGGAGGCGCAGACCCCCGTCCCCGTCCCGTCCCCGTCCCCGTCCCCGTCCCGTCACGTCCCGTCCCCGGAGCCGCGCGGCACTGCTCGCTGCCCGCACGCCCGCTGGGAAACTCGCGTCCGCGCCCCGAGAGGGAAGGGTCCCGTCCCGGGCCGCCCAGACACCGCGACAGCGACAGGGCTCCCGCGGACGCTGGAGCCGAAGCCGCCGGGGGCCGGGGCGCCGGGCACCGGGGAAGCTGCGCGCCGGGCCGGAGCCCGGGGGTGGCGGGCGGGGCGACTGCAGGGACGTGGCGACGGGGCCGCACTCACGAAGCGCTGGTAGAAGCGGACCAGCCGCGGCTTCCCGTGGTTGTTGAAAACCAGGATGGCCTGAATCATGGCGGCGGCCCCGCTGCGCTCGGCGCCGGCGGCTCCTGCGGCGCCCGCTTCCGCTCCGCAGCACTTCCGGTTGTGCGCCGCGCAGATCGGCCGACGGAAACCCGCCCCCGCGCTCCGGGTTCCGGCCTCCCGACGCCCCCGACCGCCTGCGGCGGACACCCCGCCCGGTGCCAAGTGTGCGGGTCGGGAGACCCCGGCGCAGGCTCGCCGCCTGCCCACCCGCCCGCTGGCCGTGCTCTGGGGAGCGTGCAGTGCCGCAGTGACAACTACCTGTCTCCCCGTGCACAGGGGCCCTCTCTCCGCGCAGGAGCGACGGTGGCGAAAGGCAGCTTTAATGCAACTCCATGGACAAGATACCCAAGACCCAAATGGGTCATTTTTCCAGTCATTAGACTTTGAGGATGAGGTGGAGCACGAATCGTGGGTGGATAGAGCTGTAAACTGGAGTCACCCACCAGGAGATCGGGGGGCAATATATACCAAATCTTTTAAAACAGAACGTTAGACCCAGCGGCTCCAGCTTTGCAATGTGATGGTGGCTGTGTGAAAAGACCTGGCCTCAAGCCTATACATCTCCGCAGTGTGTTGCAGGCAAGAATGGGAAGCAAACTAATTATTCCAAAACGAGAAATTGGTTGTGTATTCTTCCCACGTGCATATAGAAATATTAGTTATTAAAAATTATGTCACAAGAGAATCGAGGTTACCAGAGGGGTTAGGGTGTGAGGGGCCAAGGGCCAGTGGTGGAGGGCTCTTAGTATTTTGGTGGTGGGTGTGGCGTGCTAGATAATTTGATGAATCGTGAACCTGCACCTCTAAACACATTTTGTAGATCAGTTATCTCAATTTTTTTTTTTTAATGCGAAAGATTTATGACACAGGGAAAGGTCTGTGACAACGCTGAGATTAAACAAAGTGTGTGAAAGACTGGAATTAGTTACAGCAGAATATGAGTAGGAATTCACTGGAATAGGAACAGTAATTGATGGGAGGGACACACACAGAGCCCTCAGCCAAGGCCCCTGCAACCCGAAGGCCAGGATGCAAACCCCAGCGCACTGACTGCCAGGGCGCTCTGGGCAAGTGTCCACTTCCCTGAAACTGGGCTTTTCTACTTGAAAATAAGATTCCACTTACCCCAGTTTTTATAAAAACAAAAGAAGTTAATATCTGAACACACTTATAATAGTGCATGGCATATGATCAAGTGCGGCAATATAAGTGATTTTATTTTTTTCTTAAAGGTACAGGGCAGGAATGAAGGCGAGTAGGCAGGCAATCAGGAAGAAAAAGGAGAAAGCAGCACTTTATTTTATTTCCATTATAGTTGTTCACACCAGTTGTTTTCCCTCCACCCAGGACTTGAAACCAGGGGTATGTGACCTCCATCCTTCAGAGGCGATTGACCTAACCGCTGCTCCACAAGGGTGTGCCAGCAATGTAAGTTATTTAAAAGTCTCTTTGAGTGTGCCCTGGTGGCTCAGGTATGCATCATGTGCCTGGAACACAGTCCACATATAACCCAAGGACCTGGGTTTGTGGCGGGGGCAGGAGGAGTGTCTAAAATAAACAACTAAGTAAGATGCTTCTTCTGCCTCTGTCTTCCTTCCTACCTGCCCTCTTGCCTTCATTCCTGTCTGCCTTCCTTCCTCTTCAGAAAAAAAAAAAAAAAAAAGATGCTGTTAGGTGGTGGAGTGACCATTTTACCTTTTGAAAAATAAATATGTATTATTCTTGTAGCCAGAGTGGTTTTCTTTAACTAAAAAATATCCAAAGGCAATAACTATGCACTGAAGCTTGATAAAAATGATTCAAATATTCAAAGAAAATTCTAGGTGCACCCTGATGGCTCAGGCACTAAGTGAGCAGCTGGGGCCCAAGGATCCAGGTCTGAGACCCAGGGACTGGGGGTCCTTCTCCTCTTCCTTCCTTCAAAATGCTTCTTTCTCATCTCCCTTCCTCTCTCTCTCTCTCTCTCTCTCTCTCTCTCTCTCTCTCTTTTGAAAGGAAAGGTACAGACAGAAATGAAGCCAAGTAGGCAGGCAGGAGAGAGGAGGAAGTGTTTTATTTTATTTAGTTGTTCACATTTATTGTTCCCCCAGCCCTGGGTCTTGAACCTGGTTACCATGGGATGTGTGTGGACTGCGCCCAGGGTGGACTAGACCGCTGGGCCACCAGGGCGCACCTCCTTTCTTCCCTTAGGAAAAAAAAAGCAATTTTAATATGTGACATAGGCGACAACCTGACAATAATAAAGTCTCACATCACATCCTCCCATACATTCAAGGCAGAATGGATGAAAGAGTTAAATATAAAACCAGATAATAACCAACAGAAGCAAATGAAACTGAGTAACATCTGAGAGAATATAAGCTTAGAATCAGCAAAAACCACAAAAAACTAATAGGTATATCTCAGTAAGGATTTTATTTTTGTAACATCAGTGTTTCAAATGGAAAAATGCTTGCTAAAATGTGGCAAGTGAATACACTTCAAATGGAAACACATGATGAAAGGAAAGGCCCTCCCCAGCCATATACACCTGTGCAGCAGAATGGAGGAAAAGAGTAAATGAACAGGGAAATGTGTCCACACGCACCATGAACAAGTCAAACATTAATTTTAAAATATTTTTGCCTTACCAAGCTCACTTTAAAAAGACACCATCCCACCCAACTCTGGCGCAGGCAGCTCGGACATGGCCCTCTCCTACACTGCGGTGGAATGAGAATTTAGACAACTCTTTTCAGAAAGCAATTTGGCATGGAACCAGACCTTTACAAAAGATATTTAGATGCCCAGGTATCTGACTCCTAGGAGACTGTTCCTAAAGAAATCACCCCCAAAATGGGACCGTGTGAGCAGCGGGATGCAGAGGAGTGAGACTGAGCAAACGATATAATTCACAACCGTTTTTGAGACTTCAAAATAAGGATCCAAATAAGGATCAATTATCTAAAAACGGGACAATGGTAGAACTATTAAATAGTAGCTAATCTTAAAAAAACAATGGTTATGGTGCTCCCTGGTGGCCTAGTAGTTTAGTTCATGGTGGCGCAGCCCACATCCATCTCAAAGTCCCCAGGTCAAGACCCAGGGCCAAGGGGAAACCACCAAGAAGAACAACTAAATAAAATAAACGGGGTGCTTCTTCCTGCTCTCTCTTCCTGGCTGCCTGCCTTCATTTCTGTCTGCACTTTTCCTTTAAAAAACAGACATGGTGGTTATGAGGACTATTTGACAACATGGAAGGTTCTACAAAGGTCGCTGAGAAAGCACCATCACTGTTAAGTGTAGGCAGTGTTAGAGAGGCAGCCACTCCCCTCCTCCCTGACTTGCTGCTCTTCTCTGCGGGAGGTCGAGTTCCTCCTCTAACAGGATGTGTTCCCGTCTCCACGGCCACACTGCAGACCAAACCACCCCAGCCTCTCACCTCGACAGGGTGGCAGTCACCTAGCGGGGCTCACTGCCTTCACATCTTTGACATACACCAATCAGAAGCTAACCTCGGACACAGGCTTCCAGGATGTCAAAGGAGACAGTCCCCAGATACTTCACATGCTACTGACGCCGTGCCCACCTCCAGCCTCGTCTCCCTAACTTTAATTCAATTCCAAGCCTCACGGTCATGGTCGAGCTGAGGATCACCAGACAGGAAGGAGTTGGAACCGTGATAGTAAGGGCTGGAGGCCCATGATCAACCGCTGGGCCCAGCAGGGCTGACCTCGCCCTTGGCGAGTCAGCAGTCCAAGGCTCGGGAAGTCCCTAAAATATGGGACTCTAAGCCCTGCTTCACAAGGCCGGAACCTCCTCTGGCTCCTGTATCTAGTCTTCTATAGGACAAGAAGGCAGGGGACAAGGGAAGCATGGCTTTGCTTCTGCCAGTTCTGGCTCTGCCACTTATTAGCTGTGAGACTCTGGGCAAGTTGCTTGACCTCTCTGAGGTCCCTTTTCGCCTCTGGAGGCAGAACGACTCAGTAGCTTAGCATGTGGACTTTGAAAGCTGACAGGCTAGGTTAAATTCTCCCCTCCTGTATGTACACACTCTCCAGGGGGTGTCTGAGGGTCAGTCTCATGAAAAAAAATGGGATAATGATGCTGTGCCCCTCCTGGGGCTGCTCTGACAAGATGCTGCAGTGTGTCCCACACGCATGAGCATCTGGAAGCGCTCAGCAGCTGGTGGCAGGTGCCACACACTACCAACTCGTTCTCAGGACGGGTGGAGGTCCACTCCAGACCTCGTCACAGTGCTGGGCGTGGGCACAGTCCCCAGCAAACAAAGGGCTTCTTACAGAGATGTCGTTCAGTTCAGACAGCAGAAGCTCACAGGTAAAGGTACTCATTCATAAAACGGTCTCACGGCACCAAGCAACCACAAAAGAGGTGCTATCAAAATGAGTCCTGCAGAGTGAGCCTGAAGTGGGGACCAGCCACCACACCTGTACACGCTGTGGCCTCCCTGGGAACGGCATCTCGGGAAACCCAGCCAGGGAGGTCAGGAAGCAGAGGCCCGCGGTGACAGAGAGCCAGCGGGGGAAGGAGGCGCGCAGGAGACAGGAGGCTTGAAACGGCACCTTCCGGAGGGCCGTGTGCGTGGACAGAGTACAGTACCCCCAGGGAATAGCCCGGGACTGGCCCAAGTCACACTGTGAGCAGATGAGTGAGTACAGGTCCCTCCAGCTCCTGGGGGCCGCAGCCAGCATCTGCCTCCAGAAACCAGGCTGATACGCAGGGCAAGGCCATGGGAAGAACAGACTCACATCCGGGGGACCTCCAGGAGCCGCACGGGGAGCCCCGCCGCTAAGCCGTGGCCCTGGACTCGCTTTCGGCAGACGTGTTCAGAGCATACTCCGGGGGTCTGTAGGGAAGGGCCAGGTAGGGCTGGCGGGCCACTGCCTCCGGTGTGGAAGTTGCTGGAAGACATTCTCCACAGTGCAGTGGGCCTGGGGCATGCCGTCCCCGCCGACTCAGTCGTCCTGCAGAAATTGGGGGAGAAGAGCGTGACCGGAGCTCACTCCGTAGTGTCTTCCATGTCATCTTCAGACCGGCTCCACGAGCAGTACCCGAGGGCCCGGTCACAGCTGCCCAGGGAGCCGCCGGGCAGTTCTATTGCTTCGCAAAGACTCGCTTTATCAAGATGCAAGTGAGCCCAGACCCCCTGCTCCTGCTGGCCCTGCCCCTCTGACGACGGCCACTAACTACCTCCATCACCTAGAGAGGCAGCCCATGTTCCTGTGACCTGGATATAAATGTCCAATCGGGGCCCCTTTGACATCAAGTCAAATCTCCAGGTGAAATATAGTTCAGATAAACAAATCGACAGGGCAACAGGATCGGCGAGGGAGCTGAAACCTGGCAAAACAGAATTATTAAGGACCAAGGCGGCCATTTCCCAGGCTCTAGGGCGCCGTCCAGACCAAAGGAGAAGAGCGCTCGCTCAGCTGTCTGGGGTCTCAAGGTGGCCATGTGCACTTGGAGCGCAGGGGACAGAATGGCACTGCTTGGTTCCCCTCGGCACCCCCTTCTCCCCGCCCTGGCTTTTGTTAACACCTTGGAGTTTTCATGCAGATTGGCCAGTTCGGACCCACCAGAAAGTCCCCACTGTCACTCTTCAGTCAGAGAAGTGTCCTGATGCCGACCACCCTCAGGGACCCACCCAAGTTGGACCCGGCTCCGTCCACAGTCACGGCCACCCCCACCTACCCACTCCTCGTCCTCCGCCCCGTCCCCTTGCTCTCGGGCCTCCGCCACGGCCCCCTCTGAGGACTTCTGAGCCATGATATTGTCTGTCCAGGAGGCGCCTGTCTTTCTATCACCAGCGAAATTACATTTGGTCACGGTTCCAGCCTCGAGTTTGGCTAATGAATCTGAAACGAGAGAAATAAGTGAATGACCTGTTCCCTGCAGCCACCCCAACCCCATGGTACAGAGGAGAGCCCACAGAAACCTGGGGCTGGGCAGCAGGTGCCAGGTGAACGGCCCCCGGGCACTTCCCCAGGGTCTTAGGAGCACACATTGAGGGGCTGTGTCCGCATGGAGGCCAGACTGGCCTGCCTCCTGAGCGTAAACAGGAGTGGGGGGGACCTCAGGCAGGAGGCCTGGCACCCCTCAGCCCCGCAGGCCAGAGGGAACATGGGAGGGCTGCACTGCTCACCCAGGAAGGGGCCATCGCCCCGAGTTTTCAGCCGTACCCCGGCCCCCAGCTCGAGCTCCACGGCCTCCATGTCTGACTCTGGCATCCAGAAGGCCACAGTCTGGTCGGGGGCCAAGCCGTCTGTCAGCGCCAGCAGCTCCGGCTTATTCACCAGGCCCTTCAGGGCCTCAGGAGTGAGGCTGTCGGTGTCCCCCTTGGCTTCCACTTCTGCGGGCACACAGCATGCGGGCAGGGCCGTTAGGGAGCCCCGCAGGGCGAAGTGCCCGGCCTGCTTGCCACCTCAGATCTGGGCCCAGAGCCAGGCGGCCTGGTGCCAACCTGCCTGGAGCTGTGTGACCTTGAGCGAGTTACTTAACCTCTCTGTGCCTGACAGAGAGAAAATGTTACCTATCTGGTGGGGCTGACACGAGTGCAGACGACATAAAGCACACAATGCCCTTTACAAGGTGCCCAGCACATAGCAGACACTCAGTGAGAGGCAGTCACTGTGTTATCTAACTTACAGGTGAGAAAATTTCAGGTTAGGCAATCTGTCCGAGGTCGCACAGCTCAGAGGAGGCAGGATTTCAGTTCTGCCCCCAGTGCTGCCCCCTCCTGAGCTCCAGGGCCCTGGCTGGGGTGGGGGCTGAGGGGGCGGGCAGGCCTTCCTGGTCACCCACACCGAAAAGACACCTTCTAGAGCGAAGAGAGCCCTAGAGGCAGGCAGGCCAGCGTGGGGGATGCTGGGGAGGGTGGGCGGAGGACACCTACTGTAGGACATGAGGAAGCCCGTGGTCACCTTCCTGGTGGCGCTGAAGTTGGGCTCAATTTCATTTCCCTTGGGGTCGAACTTCCGGCGATGGATACGACTAGGCCGGACATACAGCACGTAGTAGCGTCCCTGGGGCCGAGGAGAGGGGGCCGCCTTACTCCCCACCCTCGCCCTCCACCCCAGTGCACCGCAGCGCCGATGGTCAGGCCTGGCAGACGTCCGCGCCCACGCTCTGGTGCCTTCATCTTCCGGCGACCACAGGCTCCGCTGGACGTTCACAAGAGGGCGCACACAGGACCTGGCCCCACGGCTCCCCATAGCCAGACAGGGTGACTCGAGAAAACCCAGCACCAGACGCCAAATACCACGAAGCACAAGCGGAAACAGCCAAGGTGCCCTGGAAAGGACCCTAAAAAAGGGGTTTCTGTTTGTTCTTAAAGAGGAGGAAGACAGGGGTGAAAGAAGCATCTCAATTTGCTCTACTTTGGCGCCCCCGCCCCCGCCCATGGTCCGCACCCAGCGTCCCAGCCCCGGGACCACAAGGGCGCTGCCGGAGGAGCCCACTTCTTTCCCCGCCCGCCTGGCCCAGGTCCGCAGCTCTCGCTGCCTGCGCCTCAGCTGAGGGTTGACGGAGCTCCGAGTGCGACAGTCACTCGAGCCTCAGCCGCCCCTGTCGCAGGGGGACAAGGTGCCGTCTGCTTTCAGGAGCATGAAGGGCTCGCTCATGAGATGTCGGAGGAGCAATGAGCGTCCAGCACAAGGTGCCGTAAATGCTGCTGCCAGCGACACCGGAGAAGCAGGGAAGATGAGGTCTCGACGGTGGAGACGCGACAAGGTGGGAACGCGGGTGCAGGCAGAACGCTCCGAGCCTGCGATGTCACCTAAAACAAGTCAGGAGGCGGGTGTCCAGGCTGAAGAAACAGAAGACCCTTGGGGGCTCCTGGAACTCCAGGCTGGGACGGCCAAGGGGGTCCGTTTGAGACCAGCCTGGACTTCATCCAGCAGACAAAGACCCCGAAAGGCCCTGGAGCAGCGGGCGGCCTGGGAAACCGCGGGGCAGGATGGGTGCCCACAGGGGACTGGAGCAAACACGATTCTGGCGTCCAGGGGGGAAAGTAGTTCCCCTCCAAGGGGTGACGGCAGTTACCTATGAGGAAGTCAAAAGTTACATGTGCTTTTCTTTCTTTTTTAGAGGAAGGAAACAGGCAGAAACGAAGGTGAGCAGGCAGAGGAGGAGGAGGAGGACGTTTTTTTTAAAGGAGACGTGCAGGCAGCACTGAAGGCGAGTAGGAGGAGGCAGGAAGAGAAGATGCAGCATTTTTATTTTACTTTATTTAGTTGTTCACACTGGTTGCTTCCCCCGGAATCGAACCGAGGGATATGTGGCCTGTGCTCCTTCTGAGGTGACTGACCTAACTGCTACTCGACCAGGACCCACCAAGAAGCACTTTTTATTCCTTCAGTTGTTCACCCTGCCGTCTTTCCCACCCCACCCCCACTCGAGGTCCTCAGCTGGGTCCTTGTGCCAGAACCGAAGACTGAACACCTGAGCCACCAGGGCGCACCACGCCGGTGCATTTTCCAGTGCCCCTCACCCTCACTTGTTCAAGGGTCCCCCGTACCGCAGGTGTTCTGGGGGGTCTGCTCTTCGGAGCCTCTGGGCATGGGCTCACCTGTCTCTCACTGTCACTGCCTTGTGGCGGACATCTGTGGAACGTGGGGCTTGTGCAGAGCAGCTGGCGGGGTGCACCTGAGCCTGCTCAGGTGTGCGTGTGGGAGGCCGTGTGTTCTGGGCCTGGCTTCCAGCCTCCGTGTGCGTCTACACTGCTGACCCTGCCCAGGGCGTCAGTGCCCCAAGCCACACTCTCGTCCTTGATCTCACTTCCTGGGGTCATGCCTTTGTCATCACACCACCTCGGTCTTCTAAGGACACACAGGTCCGCTCACACAATGCACACTTGTGGCTCCAACAGCAAGGCTGATCATTCATGAACGTGGAAACAGCAGAGAAAATAATCCACATATAGGGGGACCTGCACCCTCCAACCCCATGTGGGTCAAGGGTCAACTGTAATTTGTTTCCAAAATATGTAAAATGCATGCAACACCCCCAGCCGGTGCTGGTACCCACAACGTGGAAGGTCACTGCTGACTGCACCCACACAGGCCAATAACCCACTCTGACCTTGTCCATCAGGCCCAGACAGTGGGAGCCACCAGACCAGAGGGCAGAGTCTGAGCCCTCTGCCCTCCCTGAATAAAGTGCCACCTCTCCTGCCCACCCCAGCCAGGCCTCGATAGGCCTCCTCAGGGCAACTTCCAGCCCTCAGCACCCACAGCCTTCGTCCCAAACAACTTCCCTCACCGCTTCCCGCGCTCAGCTCCCCGAGTCTTGGCCCACACACATCACTGGGTTTAGGGCCTGGTCTGTCTTCTCAGTAAGAAGCCAGGCTTTCCCACCACCTCCACCCTTTCCACCGTGGTCTCTCTCAGCTTGGATTCCTGATCCACCTTCCACCTGCTCTTAAGTCAGGCAGAAGAGAGCTGGACCCCACGTCGGCAAAGGATCCTTCTGTGGGTGAAGACTCAGTAAACCACGTGGTCCCCAGTGGACATCTTTACCTTCCTGCCATGGGCGTCCGAGAGACTGTGCCGAGACACGTCAACCAGCTCTCCCTCCAGCAGGACCCCGCTTCCCCTGGGGAGGAGAGGGAAAGGGTGGATCAGCTGGGTCTGTGGGTTCTGGGAAAAGAGCCACACCCCAAGTTTGGCGGCACAGTTCTGAATCTACTTGGCACCCCCTTCTCTGTGCTCCCACATGGGGATGTCCACTCCTCTGAGGACCCCAAAGCTCGGGCACCTGCTGGGGGAGAGATGGAACCTAGACCCCCTTGGAGACCAAGCCGAGGCCCCTCCTCAAGAGCTTCAATCTTACCCACAAAATGGACTAAGAGTCGCCTCCCTCTGCTTCGCTGACAATGACCAGTGAGGCATACAAAAGGTGATTTGTACACTAAACACTAGAGGTTTTTCTTTTTTATTTATCCAAACTGGGTAGGGCAGTTTACGCTGCTATCAATGATCTTTTCTTTTCACCTGCTTTAAAGCTTCATTTTCTGGAGCCTCAGAAATGGGTGGAACCAGTACAGCTGAAGGATTGGGGACAAAAAGTGAGAATCGAAACCTGTCAGCCTAACTCTTTCTTTTTGCAATTACAAGTAGGCCGGCCTAAAAGTTGGGCCTCGGATCGCAACACCCGCCTCCGGGCAGGCCCTACGCTCCCCGTGGCCAGACCTCGCTAGTTTTCTGGGGGCGCCAGTCCTTCTGGGGCAGGGGCAGGGGCACGGCCTGTGCAAAGGCCCAGCGGCCAGTGGGGTGGGAGGAACGGTGGGCGCGAAGGGAGCACCGCCTTCGGGGCGCTGTATAGGGGTGGGACCCGCCCCGCAAGGGCGCAGCGCGGGGGTCTCAGCAGCCGTCCGGCTACGGGACGGCCCAGCCTCCTTGCTTCCCTCCGGCACCGCATCCCAATCCGGGAGCCGGGCTCCGAGCTGGGGAGGCTCAGAGAAGGGTGCACCCACCCCTGGTGCGCGGCGGGGTCCCAGGCGCCCAGCAGCCGCGCGGACCGCACCGCCTTGTTCCGCAGGGCGCTGTCGAAGTAGATGCGGCTCATAGCTGACGGACCCCGGCGCGCGGGTGGCGGAGGGCGCATGCGCGGACGCGGGGAGCGCCCGCCCCGGTTCCGCCCCGCATTCAGCGTGTTTAAAGAGGCCGAGTTCCATTCAACCCTGCACATGCGCGGTGGTTGGTGAACGTGCGGAATTCTCGGAGCTGGGCCCGACCACCCGAGCGGGGGATGGGGGTGAGTCGCCGCGTCATTCTCTTTATCTCGCCCTCTTCCTTGCTAGAAAGACACCCGGGCCCCGAGACGCACACAGGGGAAACTGAGGCCCAGAGCTCCTCCAGTATCCTTGTTAGGATTCACTCTGGAAAGCGGAGATTCCCCAGCTGGAATGGAGAAAAGAAAAAGCGCTAAGTTAGGACGACTGCTTGCAAGCGCCCTTAATACCCAGCTTCGCTTTCCCAGGGCAGCTGAGGGAGGGGTCCCAAGGGCCTGTGACCTAGAGACCTGGAATTGGGGGTCAGATAAACAGCAGACCTAAGTTTGAATCCCAGCTGTGTGAACTTGGGCAAGTTCTTCGCCCAGGTTTTGGGCCCCTACTGCCCGTTGCCCACGGCTGTCATGGCCTAGGGTGCACTTACCAAGACTGGGTGCAGGGGTCTGTTCCCACCAGGGGTGCTGGAGAGCCTTGCTTCTCTGACTTCTTTGTGCCAGGCTAGCGGGCAGGTGGACCATTCAAGGGCCTCCAGGGATGGTCTCTAGAAGAACTTCAAAAGGGGAGAAAGCCGGGTAGATTCCTGGGGGGCCAGGATGAGCTGTCTTAATTGGGCCTTAGGCACGTTTGTCTTCCAGGGTTCCTTCCTGCATTTACTTATTTTTAAGGCAAGTGCAGGCAGGAATGAAGGTGAGTAGGCTGGCAGGCAGGAAGAGAGAAGAGAAAGCAGCATTTTAATTTTCTTTAGTTGTTCATCATGCTGGTTTCCCCTACTCCAGGGTCTTGAACCAGGGACCTTGGGTTGTATGTGGACTGCACCCAGTTTAAACCGCCAGGCCACCAGGGCACGTCCCTCCATTGCATTTAAAATATACATGTTATATGTTTTATGACTGGGTTACTGTAAAGAGGAATTTAGTGATACTATATTTACTCGATTCTAAGCTGCACTTTTTATCACCCATTTTAATGTCGCAGAAAATTGGGTTGTGGCTTACATTCAAAGGTGGCTTTGTAAATAGATTTTATTTTTTGATATTTTTTTCACAAAATGCTTTTGAGGAATTGATTTTTAGTTGGAATAGATGGCAGCTTAGAATCAAATAAATACTGTATATTATGAATATGTATTCATAATTTGTAAATATATTAAAACTTTTTTTGTGGCCTAGAAATTCTTCTTTGATTTTAAAAGAAATTAAAACATTTTCAAGGATCTCCAAAGTATTATGGGCCCTAGATTTGTGGCTACTGAATGAGATGGATTCATCAGCCCCACCTTTGTCTGACCTTCCTGACTTCAGGAAAAGTCTGGGGAGGAAGGACAAGAGGGCCCGTTGGGCAGCCCCTCTGACAGAACAGCCCTGAGCACTCCCTGTTCACAGCTGCCCGGGCCGCTACAAGAAACCCCTATAATCAGCAGCAAAAAACAAACAAGCAAACAAAACCCAAGAAACAGCCCAACTTAAAAATGGGCAAAATTTATCCAAAAGTCTGGAAACACAAATGCTGGCGAGGACGTGGAGAAAAGGGGTCACTTTTACACTATGGGTGGGAGTGCAGATTGGTGCAGCCCCTATGGAGAGCAGTGTGGAGATTCCTCAAAAAACTGAAGATGGAAATCCCATATGATCCTGCCATTATTTACCCAAAAGACACAAAAACATTAATTAGCAAAGATTTGTGCAGTCCCATGTTTATTGCAGGCTCATTTATAGTCGCTAAGAACTGGAAGCTACGTAAGTACCCAACCTCAGATGAATAGATAAAGAAAATGTGGTATATTCACAATGGAACACGGCACAGCCCTCAGAAGAGATGAAACCCTGTCATCCGAATCCACATGGATGGATCTAGAGGGGATGATGCTCAGTGAAACAAGTCAAATGAAGAAAGAGACCAGATGACCTCACTCACAGGTGGACTGTGAATAAACAAAACTAAGAAACAGATGAAACCAAACCAAACCCTGGACACAACCTTAGAACTGAGGTAACCAGTGGGGGGGGTGTGGAGCAGGGTGCGGGGTGGTGAGAACACGTGGTGACGGGGGGCAGGCAGGGGGTGTGGACATGTATCTGAGGAAAGGGGAGCCTGCACACATGGGGAACCTACACGTATAAGTTGATTTTAATTTGTAAAATAAAGTTACTGCAATAAAATACTAAGAGTTTTTTGTTTTGTTTTTTTAAAAGAGGAGGCATGCACTGGTGGAGTAGTGGTTAGGTCAGTTTCCTCCAAAGGCGCAAGCCATGTATGCCTGGGTTCCAGTCCTAGGCCTGGGGGGAAACAGCCAGTGTGGACAACTAAATTAGCAAAAACAAAGCAAAACAACACTTCCTTCCTCTCTCTTCCTGCCTGCTGGCTTTCATTCCTGCCTGCACCTTTCCTTTAAAAAACAAAATGGGCAAAGGAAACAAATGGACATTTTTCCAAAGAAGACATGCAAATATCCAGCAGCCAGTGGAAAACTGTTCATCACCATCAATCATCAGGAAAACGCAAATCAAAACCACAGCGCGCTACCACCCTACACCTGCTAGAGCAGCAGTGAACAGAAAGACAGGTGTGGAAGGGGACAGGTGTGGCAGGAACGCTGTGCATGGTGCGGGTGGATGTAAATTGGTGCAGCCACTATGGAAATCAGTGTGGCTTCCTCAAAAAATGAACAATAGAACTAGCAGATGACCCAGCCATTTCCTTCAAGGCCTTCCCCCGGAGGATTAGAGACCAGGCTCTCCCACGGCCATCTACAGCCCCTTCACTGCCGCACTGTTCACAGCAGCCAAGGCGCTGGAGCAACCTAAGTGCCCCACAGCAGGTGCATGGGAAAGAAAATGTGTCTAAGTGGCCATGTGTCTCCTAACGCCAAGACTGTTCCGAGAAACACCTTGTTAGCTGATTCATCAATGTGTGACTGTCGTGAAATGCAATCACACAAACCTGATGGTCTCTGTGCCATCTGCTGCTGACAAAAGCGTTCATGGACACGCAACTGCAAGTAGCGTGGAGTATTATTTAGCCATAAAATAGGAGGAAACCCTGTCATTTGCAACGTGGACGAAACTGGAAGTGAAAGAAACCAGACGCAGAAAGAGAAGTACAGTGCAGACTCCTTCATCTGAGGGCGACGGTGGTGCTCACCAGGGTCAGGGAGGGCGACTGGGGAGGTCTCGGTCACAGGTACAAGTTTCGGGTGTGCAAGTGGAATAAGATGTGGAATCTAGTGCACAGCATCGTGTTTACCACGGACAATGCTGCAACACAGACTTCGTAATCTGCTAAGAGGCTGTCTTCTGGGGTGTGGGGTGTGGAGGGGGATGGAGAACAAACAACCAAAAGCAAAACAGTGACAACAAAACAGGGAACATGGAGGGTAAAGGTTTTGATTTTTTTTTTTTTTTTAATCATCATCATGTTTAAACAGCCCACTTCACTGGACTTTTTTCCACGCCTTCCCAGAGTGCGGACCATGCAAAGTGCAAGGAAAATCCTCCAGCTCACCAGACAGGTGCAACTGTGAACAGAGAACTTGGTTCTCAGGAGCCCTGGTCAATATAGAAATCCTTTCAGAAATGTTCTTCTGGAAGCTGTGTGGGTAATTATAAACGTATCAACTTTTTCCTCTTTAATGGGCAAAATAGAATTTATCCAGGTCTCCAGAGCACAAATACGCAAGATTAAAACAAGCAGGAATGGGAAAGAGGCCGGGCCCTCGTGTCTCAGGCTGCTGAGACAGCTGAGACGCTGGTTTGCAAACCACATACAGCACCGGGGCCAGGGGCTAGGGTGGAAAACCACAAGGCAGACAACTAAATGAAGGTGATCCATCCTCCCCGCCCTCTCTCCCTGTCTTCCTTCCTCCTTCTCCTCTTTCTCCCTCTCTCCCTCCCTTCCTGTCTTTAAAAACCACACATGGAGGGCATGTGTATGTGTCCTTAGATTTTGTGCAGCAGGTCACATTGGAACGAATGTGGCAACAGCATGTCCGGCCACCACACTGCGGTGAAACAGCCAGAGAATCTCACAGACACACCGCAGAGCAGCAGATTTGAGCGGAGATGCGAGAAGATGGGATGAAGCCCATCCATCACGTCACATCAATACATGCAAATGAGGCCAGCCTGGCGGGGAAGGAAAATCTATGAGTGCCTTTCTGCAGGCGCCTCTTAATGCCACAGCAGAGCCCCGTGGTCTCCACGCCCCAGAACCTCAGCTTCTACTGTCCTAGCCTCTCCAGAGTGACCAGCCCTGCTCTGGCTCCTGCTGACTTCAGTGAAGCCCTAGTCACGCCACCGGTAGCCCCTAAGACAGCTGGTGTCCAGGGTCGTCTTGAGAGAAGGCTCTCAGCACAGGATGGCAGGAGGGTTCCCTGGTGTTCTAGTGGCCCGAGGGACACTACATCTAGGGGTAAGTGGTGGCGATAACCCTTGGTGTGAAGTGGCTTCACAATGACTGGGGCTTCAGGCTCTGCCCTGTGGCCAAGTGGGGTGAAGTCAGATGGAAGGTGCAGCTGAGCTGGGAGATGAACTGCCTGGAGCATTTAGGGGGCAAAGAAAATTAATGAGAAGACAGGTGGAGCAGGCTGGCTTTTATCAACAACATGGGAAGCCATGCAAAGCAGGAACTGTGCTAACTAACAGCCAGCCTGAGATAAGTAAAGCCTCAGGAGCTTTGTGGCAGCTTTTAAGGAGACTGTCATCTCCTGTGGCTTTAGGGAAAAGTGTTAAGCTGTGGCCTCAGCAGCTGCTGGTGCCAGAGGAGCCAGTGCAGCTTCGACAGAGCTGCTGTCACGTTCAGCATCCCTGTCCCCTCCACAAGAACCCCAAACCCCCTGAGCTCCCCTGGCCAGCAGAGGCAGCCTCTCCCTAACTTAGCGACCAGAGAAGACCACCCAGAAGTCGATGCCTTACAGGTGGCTTTTCCTTCCACCTGCCTCCTCGGTCGCCACCCCCAGGCCACAGACAGACTCAGAACCCAGCCTCAGGGCAGCCCTGGCAGGAGCGTGTCACAGACTCAGGCTGACAGGACCTGGTCACCGAGGATGTGCAAATCCGACCCCTGAGTGGGGTGGGGCAGCTCTGAGCATGTTTCCTAAGCTGTCTATTTCATTTATTTTTGCTGTGAAAGTCGATTTCTGCTGTTGCCTATTTCTCCCCAGTTTGGTAAACACCAACACATGATAATACGAAGTTGGCAGCCACATGGATAAACAGACACATATATTTCTAGGGAAATGGTATGCATGAGAATTGGTTCTTTAGAAAATTAAGATATAATTGACTTATAACAACGGGAAGGTGTAAGGGACATAACACAGGATGTCATGCACTTACTTTGCACTGTGATTGCCACCGTAGCATTGCTCGTCTTCCTACTATAGTTATTCTTCCCTGGCCCCTTGAGCCTGGGTCTTTTTCACGTGGTCTGACCTTAGCTGCTGAGCCACTGGGCATGTACCACAGGGTGACATTGGTGCGACTTTTTTTGTTTAAAGGAATGAAGGCAAATAGGCAGACAGGCAGGAGGAAGAGCAGGACGCAGTTGATTTATCCTTTTATTTAGTGGCTCACATTGGTTGCTTCCCCCCCAGCCCCTGGCCTCGAACCTGGGACCTTGGCATGTATGTGGGACTGTCCCTACCTAGGGTGTCCGAGACCGCTAGGCCGCAGGGTGCACCCTGATGTGACTTGCTTGAAGGGACACTTGTGGCCTATTCAACTATAGACACACTTATGCAAGCGTTGTTGGAAATTACAAACAACTAGAAACAACCTAGCGGTCCAGCCATCAGGGACTCAATGTATGATGAAATAGCAATTCAAAGCAGTTATATGATCATAAAATAATGAAATATGTAGCTTATACATATAACTTTTGCACGTGTGAGGGCAAACAGTATCCAACTCTTCCACTTGCTGTTAAGTGAGAACAATAAACTATAGCAGTGTGTCCAACAGTCACGCCAGCAAATATTCATCAAGGACGCGCTGTGCCAACCTCGTCCTCGGTACTGGAGAAAACAGGTACACAAAATCACGCAGCTCCCTGGTGGAACAGCAGTTAGGTCAACTGCCTCTGAAGGAGCGCAGGTCACATACCCTGGGTTCAAAGGGGGATGGGGGTGGACACAATCAGTGGAAACAACTAAATTAAAGTGCTGCTTCCTCCTCTCTCTGCCTGCCTGCCTGCTCTTCATTCCTGTCTGCACTTGTCCTTAAATAATAATAAAAATCAGGAAGGTTCATCGGTGGAGAAGGGACCATGAGCAAATAAGGCCCTGGGAAGGTGATCGTTTCAGAGAGCGGTAGAAACAAGGAAGGAACCTCGGAAGAGGCGTGATAGAAATGGTTACACTGGGCGGCTGCAGAATGAGTGGGCCAGGAAGGCTCTCCGAGGCGCGCCGTTTGAGTTGAGGCGCAGAAAGAAAGACCCAGAGTGAGGAGAGAGCTGGGGTGCTTACAACCGTCCCGCCAGGCGGCCTTGGTGGGAGGGTGCAACGAGTTCTGGGAGGGCAGGCAGGCTCGGGATTTGTATTTTATTCTAAACTCATCTTCTCCTTGTAAGGAAAAGGAAGCTCCCCATGCACATGAAGCACTTCTGCCTGCATTGTTTACATACACAGTACTTTCAGAAGAAGCAAGAGGCATGGTGGGCTGCCTGGGGGTGGGGGGGCCCAGGGGCGAGAGGAGGCTGTTTGATGTTTTTACCCCGTATGTGAATTATTTTTTCAATTAAAAACTAGTTAATTTTTTAAACTGTGGGAATAGCTTAATATTCAATCTCAGTTGTCATCAGAGACATGCAAATGAAAACATCGGGGAAATAAGATTTTTAGGAAGGATTAAAGAAATCATAAAGCGCGTAGTGGATGAGGATAGGAGAAAATGGACTCATGTCTTGTTGGTATATTTTATTTGTAGGGGAGCATGGGGAAGCCTTTCTAGTGGATCTTATAACTTCTTTTTAATATGAAAGGCCATCATCTTTTAAGCACATCCTTGTCTCCATCATTCCCTCCCCATGAATGTCCCCAGAGGAAAGAGCCAGGGACTGGTGCAAACATTAAGCAACAAGAATATTGAACCCGGCACATTAGTAATAACGAAATCACAGGTACAATTTAAATTCTAACAAGTCATTTATTTCAATTAACTGGAGTAAATCCATATAGTGGAATTACCTGGCTATATTTAAAGTGCAGTTAAAGAATCTGTAATGACATGTAAAATGTTATCAACTTATTTTAAATGAAAAATAAAGTTATGAACGGATAATGTGCCATGTTCCAATTTTAGCATAAATATCTCTCTGCATGTATGTATGTAAAGCCTATGGAAATGTAACAATAGTTAATACATAATAAGTGATTTATGGTCTCTTCTTTTGGCAGAGTGCATTTTAAAAGTGATTTTTACTTTTTGGCTCTCAAGTGCACGTAATTGGATTATAATTCTTAGATAACAGCGGACTATCATTGTTTAGCCCATGCTTGGCTGCTTTCATTTTGTTACTTTGATTTGTTCATGTGCACAGTTCCCCAGGAATGCACGACCCCGCGAGAGGCTGCCGTGGTTCTCCACAGCCGCAGTGACCCCATCTTGAACTTCGTGCTGATTGCTCCCTTGCTTTTTTTTTTCTTTCACTTTTTAAACAATTTCGGGAAAATATGCATAACAAAAATTGAACATCATGACCATTTTAAAGTGTACGGCTTGGCGACACTGCAAACCTATTGTGCAGACTCACTGCCTCTGAAACTATCTGGAAACTCTGCCTTTCATGGCACAGAATTTTTTAAAGGAAAGGCACAGGCAGGAATGAAGGCAAGTGGAGGCAAGCAGAGAGAGGAGCAAGAAATGGTTTAATCTCTTACTTAATTGTTCATTTTGGCTATTTCTCCCAGCCCTGGGTCCCAACCCCGGGTCCTTGAACCACGTGTGGATGGTGCTGCTGTGGCTGCAGACTTGACACCTGAGCCGCCAGGATGTGCCTTACTTTTTCTCTGCTTTGGATTTGCACCTGCCTTTATTTATCTAATGAACTCACGGAAACCCTCCACCGAACTAGCCAATCTTTCCCAACCTTCCCGACGAGAGGTCGCCACCAACCTGGCTTTGAGGTTCACCATTGCTTTGCTTCTTAAAAACAGTTGAATCACATATCAGGGCTCCCGACAACATGTTGTTTTCTTCGACATGGTTTAGACTCGTAGAAAAGAGTATTCCTCCAAGTGACTGAGACGTGCCGTCCAGATTCCTGCCAGAGCTGCCCGGGTGCCTGACGCATTCGTTGTCACAGTCCGTGGTGTGTGTGCCCGTGTTTATTCATTCACTGTCCCGCCTCTGGCAGCTTGGGAGGGTCGGGCAGGTGTGTGTGTGTGTGTGTGTGTGTGTGTGTGTACAGTTCGAGTTCAGACTTCATCCTCTGCAGTGAAAATCAACGGGCGGTTAAAACTGAAAAATAAAGCAGCAGCAACACATGTATTGAGAGGTAAATCTGAGAGGAATCTGTCAAAGCGCTTCCTGCCAGGGAGGAGGGTATGGCTGTGGGGAGGATGGAGAGACCCCTCTTTTGCATAACAAGTCTTAAGCAATGATTGGCCTCTTACACTAAGTGCACATATAATACTGAACAATGGTGAAAACTGGCACACCCTTGTGGCTCAGGCGGCTGAGACGCTGGCGTGTGGACCACAGAAACCCCCAGGACCCGGGCTGGAGACCCGGGGCCAGGGCGAAAATAATTAACTCAGTAATGATGCTTTTTCCTTCTCTCCCTTCCTCCCTCCTTCATAAGGCTTCTTCCTCCTCTCTCTTCCCTTCACCTTTCCCTTTAAAAAAGAAAAATGGTGAAACCGTCAAAGGCAACCACCAGGAAAACAGAAATAGAATATAGAGCCAGAAACCCATCAGTGAAGGAAGTAGAAAAGAAACAAATTTTTCTGAAGTGTATTCATTTTTTTAAAGCGGTCCGTTTCATTCTATTGTGCAATCTGCTATCACCCATCACCACAAATAGTGGCTTAAAACAGCACACATTTATTATCTTCAGTTTAGGTGTTAAAAGTCCAAAATGGGCCCCGCTGGGCTCAAGTCAAGATGCGGGCAGGACTGCATTCCTTTGTGGAGGTTCAAGGGGACAATTGTTCTCTTGCCTTTTGCCACTTTGAGAGGCTGTCGCCATCCTAAGCTCCAACTTCAGAGGCAGCAGTTGAGTGTCAGGGCCCGTCTTTCTCATTCATCTCCTCACCCTGTGACGACTGTCCTGCTGCCTTCTCCCCCACTGAAGGGCCCTCATTTTTATTTCATAGGCTGTACAGATAATTCAGGACCATTTCTCCATTTAAAAATCAGCAGATTAGCAACCTTAATTCCATCTGCAACCCTGAATCCCCTTTGGCGTGGATTAGTCACAGACCCGGAGACTGGGAGGGGACCTCGCTGGGAGGATATTAGTCTGCCAGCCCCTGTCCCCACCCCACACACGAAGTATAACCAGTGCAGGGGGAGCGGGGAAAGGTAAAGAACAAAAATAAATGGAACTCTAGAAAGTGGAAAACGTTTGGAGAGGAGAAAATAATTGAAAAAAATCATGAAGGGAGGGTAAATGAGTAAAAGCAGCCCGTGACGTGGTGAAGGACATGATTAGCTAGTTGGCGGTGAACCTAATGTATTTAGAGATGCTGATTTATGATGAGGCGCACCTTGAAGTTACATATGTCACGATGCAGTGGTCCTTCAATGAAAACAAAGTCACTTTCAAAGAGGATATACAGATGGCCAACAGGCACATGAAACGATGTCCCTGGCCATCATGGAAATGCAAATGAACACAACAATGAGATATCGCCTTATGACTGAGAGACTGGCTATTATTTAAAAGTCTGGAAACACAAATGCTGGCGAGGATGTGGAGAAAAGGGAACGCTTTGCACTGTGGGTGGGAGTGCAGATTGGTGCAGCCCCTGTGGAGAGCAGTGTGGAGAGTCCTCAAAAAACTGAAGATGCAAATCCCATGTGATCCCGTCATTCCACTTCTGAGCATCCACCCAAAAGATACAGAAGCACCATCCACGGAAATGTATGTGTCCCCATGTTTACTGCGGACCCTATTCACAATAGCTAAGAATTGGAAATTGCCTAAGTGCCCAACATCAGATAATGGATGAAGAAGATGTGGTCCATATACACAGTGGAACACACACAGCCCTGAGAAGAGATGAAGCCCTGTCATTTGATCAACATGGATGGAACTAGAGGGAATGATACTCAGTGAAACAAGTCAAAAGAAGAAAGACTGACACCAGATGACCTCACTCACAGGCGGACTGTGAACAGACAAAACAAAGGAACAGATGAAACAAAACCAACCCTTGGACACTTGCAACAGACCTGAGGTGACCAGTAGGGACGGGGATGGGGTGGGAGGTGGGTGTGGGGGCATATGGTGGTGGAGCCCCCTGGGCAATGGGGAAGAACGGTTGGTTGATGTGGTGGAGACCAGGGTATGTGGACACATATCTAAAGAATGGAGAATCTATACATACGAAGTTATTTTAACGTGTAGAATAATTACTACAATAAAAAAAATTTTGAAAAAATGTCAGTTGCATTTTTATTTCCCGGTAGTGTCCGTCTTTGCAAGGCAAACAAAGAACAAGGGTTAGAATAACTATCAATGTAAACAAAGCAATTCCTTTGGCTCTTTCCTGGGCTGGGCGATGTCTGCAGTCCAGCTAACTTGGTGAGCGGCCTCGCTGGACACCAAGGGCATCCCTTGAAAAGTCACATGAAAACACCAACCACTGAACCTGACTTAAGAAATAGGTGGTCTGAATATCCTTCTATCTATTGAAAACATTGAATTTGTAATTTAAAAGCAGAATTTTCACAAGGTTCATAAACATTGGCAACATTAAGAGGGAAATTCACAGCTGGGCAAATATTTGTATTAGAAAGGAAGAAACCGCTAAAATCAGTCATCCACTTTAAATAAGTAGAAAAAAGAAGAGCAAATTAAAGTCAAAGTAGGTCGAGGGGAAAAATAAGATAAAAGCAGAAATCAATAATATAGGAAACATAAAAATCAGAGAAGATCAATGAGGCCAAAAGCTGATTCTTGGAAAAGATCTATACAACCGGCAAACCTCCGGATGGAACGGTCAAGAAAAAAAAAAAAGGGAAGCACAGATTGCCAATACGATTTTAAGCTTTTTTTACGCTAATGTTAGACATTCACATCATTCTAGAGTGGAATCCACAAAACATGTTCTGAGAAGCACAGCTCCCGTCCTTTCACCCTGCCTCTTCCTCTCCTATTTTAGTCACTTTATCTGGTGGCATATTCATTCCCTGCTTTGGGTAGGAAAGTACATGCAGAGCAAATAGATTTGTTGGCTGTTCGAAGGACATGAGTGTTTCTCAGATGAGATGTTCACGCGTGGTTTAAGATTCTTGGGAATCAAGTCATGTTCAAATGTAATCAATACATTCAAACAACCTTTTAGTGCTTTCAGAAACTTGAGATGCACAATTGATCAATGAGTGTGTCTGCACTGAAGACATATTTGCAGCCGACATCAGAGGGGTTACCTTTGTTCTGCCGACGAAGGGTCCGTCTGAATTAGGTTTCTGTGCAAAATGTGTTGTTTCTTTTTCAAACGCCTGTATTGTATCCCTGCTCATTCACAGTGAAGATTCCCTGTGTCATTTGTATAGTATCAAGGTCACAAGTACATCCTGACTGAGGGGTGGGTCTTTCAAAAGTCTTTCCTTGTCAGTATTTAAATTTGTTATCCTTTTATCAAGTGGTAAACCTTAACTACACATCTTGACTAAAATGATAATTACTTGCATGCTTTCTCTCGAGATAAATGACAATAGGGGCCTTCATCATGTAACTAGTGAATACATAATGATATTGGTCCTCATTCCTGATTCTGCAGTGATCTCGGATAGACATTTACATCACTTCATTCAAGTATTTAAGTTCCTTTTCAAATGAAAGATGACGGTGTTCTAATTACTTACTTGGCAGATGTGTTTAGTTGCTCACGGGGAAAGAAATTTCTTTTGGCCATCTCCTGGGGCATCCTGAATGTGGATCAGCCTCTCTGATTCGGTGCTGGTTCCTTGTACAAAGTTCCCAGCTAAGCATTCTTGTTAAGGATCTTGGGTAGGTCCATGGCCCCCAGGGGAAGTGCAGTCCACTTCCATCCCAAGGACCCGGTTTCACTCTCAGGCCTGGGGTGGGGCAGGGGGCAGGCAGCCAAGATGAACGACTAAATGAAAATAAAAAAGGTGCTTCTTCCTCCTCCTCCAGGCAGGCAGCCTGCCTACCTCTGCTCACCTTCATTCCTGCCTGCACCTTTCCTTAAAAAAACAACAAAGTATTCTTGCTAGACAGACTCCATTTGTCTACAGCTTAGAATTATAAACTTAGCATTTCTCTTCTTTTCCTTCTGACCTCCCAGGGATTCTTTGTTTCTTTTTCTTCCTGATTCACATCCCTGTGTGTCCAATCACATAGATGAAACCTTGTGAAAGAATGTGGTTCATGAGAGAAATTTTAAAAAATTAATAGCTCAGAAAATAGGAAGAGATAAATACAAGCTAAGTTCACTCTAGAAAACACACATCACATACTTGTGGGTGAGAGGTTGTTAGGGCAAACTATATTGATGACATCTTATTTCCAGCTCTAGAAGTCTTAATTTTAAAACAATGAATTCTCTGCTGGGAAAATGATCAAAGTGCTAGCATGTTGCTTTGCTAGTATCAAATAATATTTGGGGCTTCAGAAAGAACCAGTTTTATTTTCCGATTAGACAAAAATGCAGAGTTAGAGCTCACGTGTGGACAGTGGTGGACAGACATTATTTTTCCTTTTCTTTTAGTACGGATTTGCACCGTAGATTTAGACAATGAGTATTGTGGCACTAGACCAGTTATTTTTAAAACAAAAGGGAATCTTAATAGACCCTGAGGGACATATTAGGAAGACTATCTATTTGTTAATAGTTTTATATGGGTAATGAGGTTGGGATATAGAGAAACACATTTTTAAGGTGCAAAAAATATTCTTCCTTTGCTTTTTATGTTGAATAGAGACTGATTTAAAAAAATTTTTTTTGCAGTTTTATAAGTTTATTAGAGAAAATGAAGGAGGAAGAGAGCAAAAACGTGAGATGGAATTCTCACAGGCAGAGAGGCCAGCCTCATTTGAAAAATTTAGTGTATACATTTACCTATGAAATTAGTTACCTTTCATCACTGGCAAATTGTGTTGAATTCCAATTATTCATGTGCTTTTAGACACACTGAAATATTTTAAAAGTGATTATTGTTTTTATCTAAACTCCTCAAATCTTTCTAACTTTCAAAAAACAAAATTAAGTGACTATAATAATATAACATATTACTATTACTGGCATCATAATTAGAGAAATATTACACTAAAAAAACTTACCCAGAAAGTTTAAATAGAAACTTTCTATTGGTCTATAAATTTATAATACTACTTGAATTCTAGAGAATTTATTAAAGGCACAGTTGGAATATAATACAATTTAATTTTAATAACATTTCATTAAATTTTAACGTCATTTAATTTTAATATGCATATGTTCCAAATTTTGCATTCTGTTGTAATTGCAAAATGAACTCATTTTTTGCAAAATTATGGTAATAAACGTATAACATTAAATTTACTATCTTAACCATTTTTAAGTGTACAGTTCAATGACATTAAGTATATTCACATTGTGGGACAATAGAGCTCTCGAACTTTTTCTCTTGCAAAATTGATATACTAGACCTAATAAATACTAATAAAATGATCTCACTTTAATAACTAATGTTTGCATAAAAACATGAATTTACCTGTGGATATTCTTTTTAATTTTTATTACCATAAAATTAAACAAATTCCCAAAGTATTGGTAAATGTCCTCCATTTTAGTGTACAAAACATGCTGTTTCCAAATTTGGAATGATTTATCCATTAGAAAAAGGAGAACTTATACACAATACTGGTTGCTTTGTTTTGTTTTTTTTCTCTGAATGCGAGAAGAAAGAGATAGGAATGCTTTTCTTGCCTTGATTCAGAAGCCCATGATTTCTTAGATCAGGATGAACATTTTTTTAAGACTTTTTCTCTAGATCACCTGTGCACGTTACTGCATTTTCCCCAACTTTTTAAAGTGCGATAAAATATACATAAGATAAAACTGACCATCTTCACCATTTTCAAGTATGCAGCTCAGAGGTATTGAGTACATTCTTATTGTTGAGCAGCTGAGACCACCATCCCTCTGTCTCCAGAACAGTTTTTATCTTGAGGAGGCAGCTCTGTGCCCACTAGGCAAAGTTCCCTCTGACACAGGTACCCGTCATTCCTCCTTTGGTCTCTGGCTGATGACTGCATAACTCATCTCAATGGACGCGTATATTTGTCTTTCTGTAACTGGCTTATTTCACTTTCCATGATGTCTTTACATTTCATCCAGGATGAAGCATGGGTCTGAACGTTCTTCCTTTTCAGGTTTGAATAATAATCCACTGTATCTGTACAGTGTTTATCCACTCATCTGCTGATGGACCTTTGGATTGTCCCCACTTTTTTTTTTTTTTTTTTTCAAGGAAGGTGCAGGCAGGAATGAAGGGGAGCAGGCAGGCAGGAAGAGAGAGGAGGAAGCATTTTATTATTTAGTTGTTCATTTTGGTTGCTACCCATCTACAGTCCCCCTCTCTGACCCCAGGACATTAACCTGAGCCCTTGGGGTCCATGTGGACATAGCCACCTTTCCCTGGGGGCTGGCTCTTAATTCTTTTGAATATATACCCAGAAGTGGAATTTCTGGATCAGATGGTAATTCTATTTTTAATTTTTTGAACTATTGCCTTACTATGTATGAGCACTCGAACCATTTCCTATTCCCACCTGCAGTGCAGAAGGCTTCCAATTTCTCCACCTCCTCACCGACCCTCATTTCACATGTTTTTGACAATAGCCTTCTTCATGGGTGCGAGGTGGTGTCTCCTTATAGTTTTAGTTTGCATTTCCTTGATGATCCATGAAGGTGCCGTCACGTGGGCAGTTCGTGTATCTTCTCTGGAGCAGCGTGTTACTGTACCCTCCTCCCAGCCCCTCATGACACTGTCTAACATTCTACAAAATGGCCTCACTTTTTAGCAACATGGTTTTGTTGTTGTTGTTTTCGATTTGTATCTCTTATTAGAGTGATCCAGCTGAAGAGTGACTTGTGAAGGCAAAAGGAGGAGCGGTCCTGCAGCGGAAAGCCGTGGCCTCCCACCCACGGAGTCCTGCAACCATTTTTAATTCAGTCATTTTTCTTCTGGGTATTTATTTTCATGGCATTTAGGGCACGCTACCTAAAATACATCACCTTGACAGGTTAAGTCTCATCCACTGAAGGAATTTTTCATTTTAATGACAGAAGCAGGAAGGTCACTCTGACCTCCCCCTCCCCCTTCTTCCTGAAACAAGTCACAGTTTTCCCCTGAAAGGAGCCTCCGGCTCCAGGAGGAACAGGACCTCTTATCTCCAGGGGTGAGAACCAGCGGAGAGGAAGTCACCCTTATCTTCCCAGTTACCCTTGACCAACCCCAGCCTGAGCGCCTTTGTCTTGTCCACTCGCCTTCAGCGAATCATTTCTTTCTCTAAAAGGCATATCGCCTGCCCTGTGTCCATGCCCAGCTGAGATGGCTGGGATGTGGGTCACGTAAAGCTCAAGGACCTGGGTTCGAGACCCGGGAGGGAAGAACCCAAAGTTAAAAAAAACTATTAAATGAAAATTCTTCCTTTCCTTCCTCCCTTCCTCCTTTCCTCCTTCCTCTCTTTAAAATAAATAAGTCGAAGGTATAAAAGCTTCCTCTTCTGGTCATTTTGGGTCTCCAATCTGTTGTGACGTGTCTGTGTACATGTAACAATGAATAAATAGGTATGCTTTTCTCTTGTTAATCTGTCTTTTTCAGTTCCGTTTTCAGGACCAGCCAAAGACCCCGAGAGGGTCCCTCTTTTGCAACTTCTTCCAAAGAGCACGCGTAAGCAGCCCTGTCTTGATTTTCAGTTTAGGATGTTATCGTTTCACTTCTCCCTTCAGAGAGCGAGTCCCAGCTACAGCAAACACACACCACACACACCGCACACACCACACACACCACACACCACACACATCCCC
>RJWH01005647.1:61295-71486 GCA_004363575.1 Solenodon paradoxus | reverse complement strand
GGTGCAGGGCAGGCGCAGGTGCAGGCGCAGGTGCAGGGCAGGCGCGGGTGCAGGCGCAGGCGCGGGCGCAGGGCAGGTGCAGGTGCAGATGCAGGCGCAGGTGCAGGGCAGGCGCAGGCACAGGTGCAGCCAGCAGGGCGGAGCTGGAGATGGCCACTGGTCGACCTGAGTCTGCCCACCTGCTCGACCGGACGCTCTCTCTGCGTGTGGTTTGTGACCGGACGCTCTCTCTGCGTGTGGTTTGTGACCGGACGCTCTCTCTGCGTGGTTTGTGACCGGACGCTCTCTCTGCGTGTGGTTTGTGACTGGGATTCGCGACACGTGATCAGGGTCATTTTACCTCGTGGCGCTGGAAGGCAGAGTCTGTCTGTCCTGCGGGTCACCTCGCCCTGCTGCGGTGCTGAGGTGGTGCCGCCCGGAGGAAATGATGACACTGAAGGGAGCAGTGGCCTCAACCGTCTGGATCTGTTCTTACAGTTTTTTCATTAAAATGGTGAAAAGTAAAGGAGAAAAATGTAGTAAGAAAATAACCATCCACTAATCCCTCCCGGATTCACTTCCTTGCTGCTTCTGCTTCCTCCCGACTTCAGAAAACGCCCTCCTGCTTCTGTGGACGTCACACACGTGTCACCAGCAAGGAAGCGCGACGTCACACGCAGAAGGGTGGCAACGTGCATGGGGTATCATTTGAAATCATTGTACATACAAGGGAATGTCGTTCTAGATACCTTTTATGGACAGGTGTTAGGAGGAAAGATGGATGGAGATGCTGTCATGAAAGTAATACAATTTAGTGAAAGATAAAATTCATCATATATGGACTTTAAGTACATGGAGGCAAAATACAGGATATTGTGGACATTGAGAGTTTCTTTGTTCCAAGAAAAAGCTTCTAAAAAATGAGGAAGACTACGAAACACAGTAAAAGGAAACAGAACATCGATTGCTGTGATAGGAAAGGTGTAGATGCAAGTGTTCGAGATTTCCTTGAATAAGTGTGTGATTATAGTATTGTAAAGTGCACGGTCACCCATTCAGCCTTGCGCAGCCTACCTGGGCTGTCATTCCCGGCTGTGGGCAACACCTTGCCCCATGTGCTGTGGACCCTCGTGGGGCGGTGCACCCTCCAGGGCTTCTGTCCCCATGGGGGCTGTGACACAGTGGCCGTGCACATCACCAGGGGTCTTCTCTGGGGTTCCTTGTGACTGGGACCTCGGAAGTTTCCTTACGGGTCTCCTTGCTCATTCCCTTAGTGTAGTGTCTGCGTTCCCTCTTGATTTTAAAAATGGCAATTTTTGGTGCGCCCTGGTGGGGCAGCGCTTGGTCAAGTGCTTCCAAAGGGGCGCAGGCCACACACCCTGGGTCCGAGTCCTAGGTTGGGGGGAAAAAGCCAATGTGAACAACTAAATAAAATGATGCTGCTTCCTTCTCTCCCTGCCTGCCTGCCTACTCGCCTTTATTCTGCCACACCTTTCCTTAAAAAAAAAAAGTCACTTTTGCATTTTTCATGGGACATGTCACTGGTAACATCTGCGGTGCAATGCATTTCAGAATTTATTTATTTTGGTCGTTACCCCCGGCCTGGGTCATGACCTGGGTCCCTGGGTTTACACGGCCCACACCCCAGTCACCCGCTTCGCGCCTGAGCCCCAGGGCGCACCTGTAACTTGCTTTCGCACAGCGAGTGGGCAGGTGTGGTGACACGGAGGTGGGGACATGTGGCCCGGTGCCCGGGGTCGCGGGGTCACAGGTCACTGTGAAGTGCCCCCGGGGGGCGGCTGAAATGTCCCTTGGTGGTGTTGCTCCCTGTGGTGCCCGTGGGGCTGCCCTCTGCCTGTCCTGGTCCGCCCTGCACGGCTGGAAGCCGCCTCTGCCCGCCCGCCCGCCCGTCCGTCCGTCCGTCTGTCTGCAGGTCTTGCTCCTGCTGCAGACAGGCCGAACCCCGAGAGGCGCACTGGGGCAGCTTTGGCCCGGCTGACCCATGCAGGAAATAACTATTTTCAGTGAGTATAAGAGTTTTCAACCTGCAGCTCAGTCATCTCATGCAGACTCGAAGGAGATGAGCGCTGTGTCTCTGCGCTGTCTTATTTCAAACGGCATTTTCATGTCTGTCTTCGCAGGCCCTCCTCTGACTTCCGAGCGGCCTGGACGACGCCTGGCCGGGACGGCAAGCAGCCCAGTGGGGCTGCAGCTCACCGCTGTGTGAAGCACAGGTCTGTGCTGTCCTGCTCAGCTCGGTCACTCCACTCCTGGCTTCGGTAACCAGTGAATTCAGTCCCTTTCCTCTTCCTTCTGATCGCCCCCGAGAACTGTACGTTCAGGGAAGAAGCGCAGCGGCCCCGTCCCCCTGACGCCCCTGTGCAGCTGGCTGGGTCCTGACAGGTCATCTGGGAAGGCTGGGAGCTGCCAGTAAGCCACGCACGGCTGCGTTAATTCATGAGGTTTGGTTTCTTTCGCCAGACTGTTCTTGGTCCCTTCAAACTCCAGCCTCTGACCCTTTTTATTACAAGTGGGCACAGATTTCGGGACTGTGAGGACGAGCACCTGCTCTTTGCAAGTTCACGGGGCGCGCAGTCTGCACAAGCAGTGGGTCCGGTGTTCAAGAGTCCTGGACCCGAGAGCGCATGGGGAAGGCGCGTGAGACGGGCATGCAGAGAGCAGCGCCTACCCGAGGCCCCTCTTCTAAAATCCCAGCGACTTCCTTCGATCTGGGGTCGGGCAAGGGGGACGTGGCGGAGGCTGCACGGAGCCACCTGCTGAGGGCCAGGGTTAGAAGTCGCTCGGTGCCTGGCTCTGCAGTCAGGGAGGAGCAGGTTCGGACCCGGCTCGCAGGCGAGGCCACTCACTGGGCGCGAGGAGCAGCGCCGTCCTGTCTCCTCCAAGACGAAGCAGCCGGGAGGCCGAAGCACACACTAGTGACGCGGCCGTGCGCTCACAGCACGCACAGAGCAGAGCAGACGGCGCTCGCCGGTGTTGGCTGTCAGCGGGGCCAGAGCGCTGCCGCCCTGGTCCACAGCGCAGGGAGCAGGACCCCCTCGTGCATGTCCCTGCGCCCCGTCTGCACGATGCGTCCTGGTGCCGGGGGCGGAGAGTGAGCCCCCGAGAGTCTCCGGGCCCTGTGCTCAGCCTGCCTCGGGGACAGCATGGGCCCGAAGCTTGGGGAGGAACGGCCTCTGCTGTGGAGGGCTGAGTGTCCAGCCTGAAATCATCTCAGCCCTGTAGAATATTCTAAGATGTCAGGGGAAGTATGTTGACAGACTGATGTGGTGAGCGGGGAGCCCTCACCCCCATCTGAGCCGCACCCAGGGGCGAGTGCCTGCGGGCGGGACAGCGGTACAACGGCTGCGGACCCCAGGGCTGCGAGTGCTGAAGGGCCAGGCTGACCGAGGGATGCGGGGGCGCTGGGCCCGACGGCGCGCTGCAGACAGCCCGTCCGTCTTCACGCCGGTTCATTCACCCGCCCAGGGTCCAGCCTGGTCTCAGCGCCCGGCTCTGGTCCAGGGCACTGCTGGCGCCTGCGGGCGGATGGACACGCAGAGCTGAAGGCTGGTGCGCGCGAGCGAGCCCGGGGCTTTCGTGAGAGCGGACGAGGCAGATCTCTCTCTCTCACACATGGCAGACTTTAGTTTTATAGGAACTGCTGCCTCACAGAGATCAGAGAAGTACAGAGAATTCTCAGGTTCCCTCCGCTCTCCCTCTCCGGTTTGATTAGCGTTACGAATTGTTGTGCACACGTTGGAATGAATGACCCGATACTGACCTGTGTTTGTTAGCGCGGAATCTACGTTAGTGTTCACGCTTTGTGCAGAGTGTTCTAGGATGTGGTGGCCTGTGTCCCCGCTGCAGGACACGGAGAGTCTTCACCTCCGAGGACACGCACGGCCCACGGGCTCCAGCTGAGCTCCTCCCAGCTGTCCGCGCTAAGCTTCCGCCTGCGATCCCCGCTGCAGCGTCTGGATGCACCTGACCCGACAGGCTGCCGCCGTGAGGGACGCTGAGCTGCGCCGAGTGGCTGCCCACTTCTGCTCGCTCTGCAGAGCCGTTTTCTCATCCGAGTGCCGGCCGAGCCGCTGGGCCGGGCCTGCCACAGTGGGCGTTCATATCCAAAGTACAGCATCTCCGTGAGACCCGAATCTGCATTTCCCTACAATTAACCACGGTGAACGATTTCGTCTCACTTACTTGCCACTCCCATTCCTCCTGCAGTAAAACGCATTCAAACATTTGCCCGCTGTTTCCTGACGTCGCCAGTCCGGTGCTGGCCGTGCCCGTCTCTCCGGCAGTTCTACACAAGCTCTGTCCGTGTGTCACCTGCATGTAACCCCAGGTCTGTGTCACCTTGCAGTTTTTAATGGTTTCTCTTGACGTCAAGTTGTTTCAGTCACTGAGAAGCACAATGCACCTCTTTTTCTTTCGTATTTGAATTTCTGTGTGGTTTCTGAGACTGTCCGTCCACACTCATGTCACCACAGCCCTTCTCTCGGATCCCGGCCTCTGGAAGTTTGAAGGCAGTCGCCCAGTCCTGGTCAGGCTCAGTCCTTCACGGTGTGGGGCCGTCTCTGGTCGCTGGCGCTCTGTCCTGGGACGGGGGTCCCAGACACAGTCTTTCACCAGAAGACACAAGAGCGTGAGGTGCTGGGAACCACGGGTCAGAAAGTCCCCTCAAAAAGCAGGTTAATTTCTTCCAGAAGCACATGTGTTCGTTTCCAGTGAAAATATCCCAGGAGGTGCAGGGACCTGCAGATGACTCTGCAGAGGCTTTGCAAATGCTCGTCAGAGGGGCCTCACGGGAGGACGCTGAACGGGGGTGTGACATCGGGAAGGTGCTCCAGCCGATCTGTAGTTTTCTGACATCACACTCAGAATTGTGCATATTTGTCCAGAAGTGCAGGCTTCCAGCTTGGAGGCTGCGAGTGTGTTCGCTGGATTCTTGCAAGGGCTCTGGACCCGTGACGGGGACTCGGGCCCTGCCTTCTCTGCATGTTTCGGAGGCACGTGCATTGGTTCTGTTCTCCTGCGTGTGACCCCGCTCCCGGGGTGACACCATTTCAGCAGCAACTGCTAGCATCTCCGGCTCAGTGCGGATTTATGGAGACTTCCCTTGGCAAACACAGGGGAATAATTTTAAAAGGCAAGCAGCCATCAGAAAAATTGCCTTAGCGCTCAAAACCGCACTCCTGTTCTCCAAGCGACTGGGGCGCGGGGCCGTCACGCAGTCTCCAGCCCGCAGAGCCGACGGTGTTTCACGAGCCACGCGGCGAGGCTCCCCGGGAGGGCGCCCTCGGGCGAGCCGTCGGCCGGCACGAACGTCGGGATCCCGCCTGCAAGCTGCTCAGTGATCTTCTGCGTGGTTTTATGTAACCGACAACTTCTGATGACTCTGGTTCAATAATTAAAATGCAGCGAAGTTGCTATTAGAGGTTGAGTTGGAAGGAATGCAGGTTTAAAAATAGAAAACAGATGTAATATTTTAAATGACATTTTCTTGGTACTGTATTTATTTGCCTCTTGCCGTAATTAGTCAAATGTTTTCAGTTTTTAAAAACAGCTTATTACTGTGAACACAAGAAACCCATATGTATGAAAAACAAATAAAGATGTGAGACGCAGCTGATGCCCGCTTCGGTCGTGTGGAGGAGGAGGAACAGTGAAGCGAGAGCCACGAAAATACAGCAAAATATCAATAATTAAAACAGCAAAAATAACGAATATTCCAGCAATTCTAGCCTGTGCTCTTTGCCCCAGTAGAGAGAAGTCTTGTGATGGGAGGAAGGTGATGGATCAGAAAACGCGTGTTGTTGGGATTTCAGGCACTTTTCTGCGCTTGACGGCTGGGCTCCGCGTCTCCCCTCCCCTGGCGCCTGTGACAAGGTTCTGTAAAGCCAGCGTGAGCCTGGGAAGTCACAGTCAGCAGGGCGCTGCGATGGGAGCAGCGCTGTCTCCCTGCCTGCGCCCCCCGGGGGCGAGGTGACCCGGAGGCCGGGCTCCAGCCCCTCGTCCCGCCTCCACGGACTTCCGGTCTGCGAACAAAGAGCCGCAGTAGGGCTCCTGGGTTCAAGGGCTTTTTGGAAGCTTCCATGGAGTGGTGCTCAGAGCCATGTCTGCGCTGCACACTCAAGGACAACCGTCGCTTATTTTAAGGAAGCAGCCGTTGCACTTTCTGATTTTTATCTGTGAGTTTTATTTTCAGAAATCGAGCTTTCACATAAAGCCCATTAAAACCCGGAAAGTAAGTAGTTGTACTGACACATGAGAAGGAAAGAAACTGGGGGCCAGGAGTGCTCTCCCCCCTCAGGGTGGCCTACGGGGCACTCTCGGGGCACGGGGTGGCCGGCCAGGGGAGGGCGGGCAGACCGGTGCATGTGGACACCAGGAGACTGGGGAGGGCAGGGACTCTCTCCAGCGGCGCATCCTGGCTTTGCTGTTCCGCCGCCACGTGGGTCAGGGGCTGCGCCCACCGGCCCGAACAGGGTGCCGGGAAGCACGTGCTGCTGCAGCCGCCGTGCGTGCAGCTCTGCTCGGCCAGGACCGAGGAGGACGCTGGCCCGAGGTGGCCGCACTGACTTTCCGTGACCTGGGTCCAGGGGACGGAGTGTGCCCGCCCTGCTGGGGTGGGAAGTGAGAGCCGTGTGGGTTGGTGTGAGGCTGAGGATTCACTTTCCCGGACAGCCGTCCCGTTTGAGAGCACGTCAGGGCTGGGGCTTCTGCTGCCCCGACCCTGAGCGACTGGTCACCACAGTGAAACGTGCCAGCTGAAGCGCAGCGCGTGGCGTTTGTGGTCCTTCAGACGTGCGTGGAAAGCGAAGGACCTGTCAGAGTTCCCGTTCCAGGTGCCGCCAGCGCACAGGGACCAGAGAAGCCGTTCTCTCCTCATCGCCTCGCGTGCGTCCGCAGACTCACCCAGGCAGACCTTTCACATTGAGAGTCTGTTGTTGAGAAAATGTTTGCCTTTCCAGAAAATTGCCTCTTACCGAAGCCTCACCAGATCCCACGTGCAGATACCTGTGAGCAGCCAAGGTCAGGCAGCCAAGGTCAGGCAGCTCACACTTACCGCCTCGTCCTCGTACGCGTTAATGTGCAAATCACATGGAGGGTTTAATCCTAATTTCCACTGGCATATAAAATGTCATCTTTCACACGGATATTGTCGTGGACCTCAGTGATGGGAATTATTCTATTTGGTTTCATAGCTGACCAACATTAGCATTAGTAGTTACCCCCAAATTTATCTTGAAAGCCAGCACATTCATTGTAAGAGAGGAAGTTCCAGGCAGGAAATGCCAGTCTCTCTGCTGCTGTCGTGCGTGGAGAGACCTGACCAGCCCAGAAGACAGCCCGGGACTCGGCAAAGTCTGCCATATTTCAAATAAAAGTACGACGCGCTTTTGAGCAGAGACGTTGTGCCTATGGTACCGGGGTCACTAGCAGGAATCAAGAAGCAAACGGGAGTCATTCCAAGTATGTCAACAAGTGTAAACAATCTAACCAGGATTAGCGAGTCCAGATAAGTGAGTTCTATGCAGCCCTTACTACACCCTGGCACTTACTGTTCATTATTTCACATCTTCTCCTTACTAATCCTCACTTGTAATTGCCATTGGCATTGTCGTTTTCAAGAGTAGGGTCCAGAGGACAAGTGATTCCCAGCGACACAGCCTTCGATGGAGGGGCCGGATCCAAATCTGGTGCCGTGGCTCCTCGCAGGCTTCTTCGACGGTCCACACTGCCGCCTCCGACAAATAATGCAGCTCATCTCAAATCTGTTAACCGATGACGTAATTTTGCTTCTTGTGCCCGGGAGCCCCCTGAACAGGACGCCAGGGCTTTGGCAGCACGGACTCTCAGCCACAGCATTAGGCCACGGCTGACTCCAGAGCAGCCACGCAAAGCTGCAGAAGATAAACTCTCAGTGGACGTGGCTTCAGCAAAATCAACAAAGGGAGAAATGGCCAAGGATTAAAAGAAGCGACAAAGGGCGTAAACGGAAGTTTGGTTGCAGGAGGCTGATAATGCAAATCAGTGTGGGTGCATTGGCATCTACGTCAGAGCATCTCAGGGTGGAAGCTGTGAGACTCTAGGAGAAAGCAGGAGAACATCAGGAGAAGACGAGCTAGGAGGGCTTGTCAGGTACCACCACTGACGTGCGCACTGAGGGCAGGCCCGGGAGCTGGAATGAGATTGGTGTCACTTCGGAAACAAATGCAGATAGAACAGACGTGGACACACGGAATGGGGTCCGCGTGGGCCTGGACTGGGCTGCGGCGCTGGGGCACCAGTCCCCTTGCAGCGAAGGTCCCGGCCAGGCCCTCCGTCCAGCCCCTTCCCACTTGTCTGGGGAGGGAAAAAGGCAGAAGGAGAGAAAAGACTTGAAAAGCACAAGGCAGCATGGAACACTAGCGAAAAGTGGGACAATCGCCAAAATGTGTGAAATGAGCACGATTTGGGAGGCGGGAGAGCGGAGCAGAGGAAGCTGTCGGACCGTCGGGGACAGACCTTTCCCACGCTCCTTGCAGAGAGGCGTCCACGAGAGAGACAGAATGTGGTTTTTTAAAATGAAATCTGTAGAGTTGGTAAGCGTCCAGCAGAAAGACACACCGAGAGGAAAGACACAGATGTAACGTCAGGAAGAAGGGGACGTCTCAGCCATGCGTGATATTGGGGTGATGACTGCCCGGGCGGGAACGGAGAGCGGAGATGGCTGGACCAAGCGCCCCATCACCAAACCCACATGGGGAGACAGACACAGATCCATCTATTCATTGTGAAATCTAGCAAAGTTAACTCCAAAAAGGAAGTGCCAGGCATGCTGGTCTCACCGTGAATCCACCGAACACTCAGCAATGACGCCGGCACCCGATGTCCCCGGAAGTGGACGTGGTGGGGCCACCCTCCTCCTTCTCTGACGACCCTAACATCTAACCAGACGAGACACCCGAAGCAAGACGACAGACCAGACCAGTGTTTGCACAGAGCCTGAGGCTAGCAGTCCTCCACGAGAGCATCTGTGAAGTTCCACGCCACGGGACGCGACGTGCGCGCGGCCAGCGGGCTCACCCTAGGTCGGACGGCTGCTTGTCACCAAGAACCGGTCAGGACAAGGCACGCCGTCAAGAGGAAAAAGCGTGTGACCATAATAGTCAATGCAGACACATCACTGACTACATTTAACGGTCAATCATGGTAAAAACTCGGAGGAGGCGTGCCCTGGGAGAGCAGCGTTCGGTCTGCCCTCCGGCCGGTGCAGTCCACACCCATCCCAAGGCCCTGGGTTCGCATCCCAGGGGTGGGGAAACAACCAATGTGAACGACTAAATAAGGTAGTAATGCCTCCCTCTTCCTCTCTTTTCCCGCCTGCCTGCCTCTGTCGCCTTCATTCCCATTGTGCCCCACTTTAAAAAACACTCAGAAGAAAAGGGAACTCTGCTGTGCTGGTATAACATGGCGTGTGAACACCCACAGCTAGTCCCCTACGGCGGGTTCGGAGCCTGATGCTTTCCTCCCAAGACAGAGAACCAAGAACTCGCACTGCATCACGATGGAAGCCCCGCCTCAAGCAATTTGACCAGGAAAAAGGAAAGAAAGTGTATAGAGAATGGCAAGGAAGACATACAACTGCTTTTATTCAGTGAAATGATAATCTAATATGAACATCTTATGGATTGAAATGCCAAACACAAACCTATAAACTTCTTTAGGAAAATAGGAGAAAATGCTTGTGATTTTATTTTGGTGATAAGTTTCTAGATGGAACTCCAGGAGTGTGAGTCAGGCAAAAAATGATAAATTCGACTATGTTAAAATTAGAATCTTCAGTTTTACAAACTAAAATTCAAAGGAAGTAGAAAAAATATAAGAATAAAAAATACAAAGGAATTAGAAAAAATATTAGCAAAACATCTATCCGATAAAAACACTTGTATCCACAATTTGTACAGAATATTTAAAAGTGAAAAAGTGAATAAAAACAGTGAAAACGAGCCATAGATTTGCACAGATAACTCACCAGAGAATGTACACAGGTGATAACTATGAATGAAAAGATGCTTAGCCTCATCTGTGATTATAACATGACTGAGAGGTTGCTACACACCCCGAGAATGGTCAGAGTTCTAACAACTATGGCTGCAATGGTGGCGATGGTGGAGATGGTGGAGGTGATGATGGTGGAGGTGATGGTGGAGGTGATGGTGG